>MU225240.1:7175395-7196655 GCA_018584345.1 Thuja plicata
ACTTTGGTTAGATGCCTTTATAAAGAATAGACAACAAATACGACTGGCTCAATAGGGTACTTTAAGAGATTTCATCTCATGGGAACCATGATAACACATTATTCAAACTTGGCTCTTCATTTATATTTGTTAAAGTTTTTAGACAAGTTTTAACTTCAAAATGGCTATCAAAAAATTATTCAAGCAATCTGTGAAGTTGAGTGTCTTTTCTGTTGGGGGAAAATGTTAAAAACTCCTTTTTGTTGAGCATCATACATTCTCTATAAAAACTAAATGTAGGTTTTACTCTCCAAGCAGATCTAGTGTTGGCATTTTTTAACTTCTACTTTTGTCCATGCTACATTAAATATTATGCAATTTCTGTCCAAAATTGAATAAAATCATGCGACTCGCTTTAATCTCCACAATTACACCCAACGTGTCCTTGATATTTTTATTTAAGAGTTTTGATTCATCATAAAGATGTTAATTACACCGTCGATCCTCATGTTTTTCATATAAAGTACACTTTTGGCATAATAAATTATTCATTTTTTCATTTTAATTAGAAACAAATTTTTATTTATATTTATGAATATAACATTCACAAAGAAAATCATAATTTTCTCATTTTGAATATTATTCACATCATTTCCATTCTAATAATTCTTCACACTATTAACATTTCAAATATTAATACCATCACCTTCATGGTGGGGGAGAAGGTCAAACAGGAAAACAAAGAAGAAGACAAGATGAGAAAGGCATGTGCGGGTTGCATTACTATGCAAGATGACAACATCTACAACAGACTGGTGGAGTTCATAGTCAAAGTAATGCAGTGATCTACCACCACCCTTTGCCTGCTCTAGCAGAATAAGGATGTGACATAGAACATGGTTGAGGATGGTTCGAGAAAGAGTTTCCAGTTCCTTGCTAATTATTGGACCATAGTTCTTACTCATCACCACAATGAGAAATAGTGGGGCTCACATGAAGGGTCGTGTGGAGGCTCGGGGTGGTAGCCCCAATATGGGATTTTTTCTTTATGGTTAATTTACTCCAGTTTTAACCCATTGGGATTGTTGTTTAAACTTTTACTGCTACTAATACTCTCAGTTGGATAGTCCTGTGGGCTGATTTTGCTTTTAGTATGGTTAAGTACTCTCTCTGTAAGGATACTATTAATTTTTCTATGGTGGGGAAAAATGTTTTTATCCCTATGGTTTCCTGTTGTTTTTTATTTTAAAGTTGAGAATCAGTTGATGGTGCTTTGTGTGTGTTGTGGATGGTCTCTTTCTCTCCTTTTGGTGACAAGGTATGTTTGAGGCTCCGCCTCTTATACTCTCGGGTCATCCCCCTTGTTCTTGGCTACATTAATTTCAAAAACATTTCAAATATTCCCTCATCCCAATTATATTAGGGAAAATAAATAAATAAAGAATAAATGAATTTATCAATGGAAAGAATCTCATTTTGAATATTCTTCACACCATTCCCATTTGTAATATTTTTTCACACTATTAGCATTTCAAATATTCCCTCATACAATTACACAATTACACAACCACCAACTTCCTTAAATGTTGGAGTTTAAAATTTTAAACCCAACTACACTACAAGATTCATGGGACCACCTCCTTTAAAATATTCCTAAAGAGTAGCAAGAATCTCCTCCATATTTTGGGAAGCCCCCTTCCATAGCACCCCAACCTTAGCATTTCAAATATTTCATCATGCCAATTAGAGAGGGGAAAAAAGAATAAATGAGTTGACAAATGAAAAGAATCTCATTTCAAATATTCCTCATACCATTCCTATTTCTAATAATTCTTCACACTATTAGCATTTCAAATATTCCCACATGCCAATTACATGGGAAAAAAAAGAATAAATGATTTAAGGAATAGAAAGAAAGGGAAGGAGGATGAAGAGGATGCACCATCAAGATTTTCCAGGTAGGCTAATGTGCCACTCTAAATTCTTTTGTGTCCTAGGAATAGAGCCCAATAGCCTATGATTAATATTTGTTTTAAAGTCTTCTTAGGGTTATGTGGAGTGAATTCATTATGTTGCATGTGTACTTCAAAGAGATTTTGGAACCTCAATAATGGTTTCCATCCATTTACTATGGATTTTTGTGAAGATTTGTTTAAGCTTTCAATGTTTCTTTTTGTTTAAAACAATAATGAATTTGAACCCTTTAATTTTTTTTATTTTGATGAGGCATTCTTTCCAAACAACTCATATCCTTTTATAATTGTGTCAAACAAATCATGTGCCACATCCTTTTTCTATTTTATTTTTTCATTGCTTGGGTGGCTAGACAAGTATCATTTTCTTTTCTTCTTCACATTCACCCAATCACCTCATCTCCTTGCCTTGGCCTAAGTGCTGATTCAATTGACTGTTACATTTATTGTATGGATTCTATTTTTGTGCCTACTTTATTGCTTAATTTTGTTTCATAAAAATGAAAGAAGAATGTAAGAGAAATTAAAAAATATTAAGAGAAAGCACTTACTTGATAGCAATAAACTAAAAAATGTCATTGTTCTTGGTGAAGACCCTAACATTGGATGACATAGAAATTTTTTTAAACATCCTCAAATATTTTGTAATTCGTAGCATATTTTTTATTGTTTTATATTTGTATCGTACTTAAAAACATTCAATTGGGCATTGTGTGTATGGTAAAATGTGTGATCATAATCTAAAACTAAACACTTAATAAACCATTATATCAAAAGGGGTTAGTATAAAACTGAAGATCAAACATAGCATAAAAACCCTTGAAACTAGCTTATTGCTTCCTAGTTGAAGCAAGTGTGATTCTCATAAGTTTCCCATCATATTAGACATAGAAAATCAGTGATTTGACTACTCCAAAATGGAAGATTCAATGCAAGATGGAGCAAGATGCATAGACTTGCATACTTTTCTCTTAAAGACTTTGAAAATGGAAATGTATGAACTATCAAACTAATTGCATGATTACTATAAGAAATGAAACTAAGATGCAAGATTAAGCTATCAAATGAGAAGAAGAATGCATCTACATCAAGCTATGAAATGAAAATAGAATTCCATTAAGCTAAGAAATGAAGCTAACAATGCAAGAATGCAAGTAAGAATTATGAGTGCACAAATGAGCTCTAGAATAAAAATAACATTATGAATCTAATCTAAATCTTCTTCTACTACCATGAGCAAGGGAGCTATCCCTTTTATAACGGATTCAAAGAAATGGGTGGTTGAGATTAAGAGGCAAAAGGAAATGATCAATGGTGGAGATTCAACTTCCCTCAATCCATGTGAGCTAAGTGTAATGCATTTGATTGGTCAACTTTTGTGGAGAATAAGACGAATTGGTATTTTCCATTTTATTTGTTTTATTTTGATTTTGGAGTGCACACCCATGTTTGAATGGGTTCACTTTTTGGTTTAAAAGGGACTTGGGACTTTTTCAATTTATCCCAATGTTTTACGCAATTTTGAAATTTAGGCTTGGGTGATTGATTATTTGATTCAACAAATTAGGATTATGATTATGTAAGAAAGTTTGATTAAGTGCTCTCATAATTAGAGTCTAGCATTAATGTCTTAGTTTTTTGAATTTATTAAGACCAAATAATTGGAAATAAGGGCCATAGGTTTGTTAGACCAATTTTAGGTGATTACATTTTCCCCTCTTTGACTAATGTGTGATCGATATGGGAACACATTGAGTTAAAGAATGTGTGAAGCTTGATTGGATTAGGAAATAGCTTGATGTGAAGTGATGAAACTATCTCACAGATCAAAACCAATTCCAAACTTGATCAAGAAAAGATTGATTGAATTTTGAAGATTCAGCTTTGGACTTGATTGAACAAAGACTGATAAAGAGGTCAGCTCCAGACTTTGATGAACTAAAACTAATTGTATGTTTGAAGTCATTTGTTGATAGTCAACTGAGTTACAGATGTGATGATAAACATTATCAGTTAATGTATTGTCATCGATGTCAACTTATTTGAGTAATTATGGTGACACACATCTACTATGGATTGAATATTTGGAATGAACAAAGTTTATGTGGTCAGTAAATGAAGAGTTATGTATACACTGAGAGATAGTGAACACCGAGTAAAACACAGTGTACACCGAGCACAATGATAACCAAGCTAGGGATCGACACCACGTCATGGTATTGACTGAGAAATTTATTTAAACCAAGACCAACTAGAATGTTGAGCTGGCAATTGATGATTCTGAGGTAAAGATAAAGTTTTTTATGTTGATCAAATGGTTATGAAAATTCAAGGAAGATCAGACAACAAAGATTGAAACATTTTTTTAACACAACTGTCGAGGATGGTTTAAGCATAAAAATCAATGATAGAGATTAAGAGGAAAAATCAAAAGGATGGAAATTAAATGAGCTATGATGTCTATATAAGAGACAAGAGATTCATTTTGAAATAGATATACACCTAAAGCACACATGCAAATTTTATGCATGACTGATCAAACTAGTTAAAGATAGGAACCGAGCATTTTCTGTAGACAATACCAAGCAATAGAGGAAAGAGAATTACTGAAAAGAAAAGAGTATGGTGAACCAGATGAACTGAAGTGAACAAATTGATTAGAGGTATTATGTACTTAGCATAGATTTGAAAATTTTCAAAATAGAGTTGTATTTGAATCAGATCATTACTGTATCAGTTTAGCAATTGTTATAGATAAATCTCTTAACCGAGTAGGATGTGAAAGTCTTTATTATGACATTCTAATGAATGTTGAGTGTTTTCTTGTTGACCCCATAGTGAATGCATGGTCAAGAGAGAATTGTTAGTTTTAAAACCTCTAACCAGGTCACATTTAACATTGTGCATTGTAACCTTTAACAAGGTTGGCTCTTCCTCGAGCTCACTTCAAAAGAGTGAAATATTTTGGGTTACCAATCCTAGGTGGTTTTTCCCTTAGCAGGGTTTCCAAGTTAAAAATATATGTGTCAATGTGCATGAATGTTGTGGATTTTTATTTTTCTTTACATTTTACTTTATTGACATTGATCGGTAATCACAGTATTAATTTATTGATACTCAGTAAACACTATTGACTAAAGTTTGAGAATATAGAATACATTTCACCAAGTTGAATTGTATATTTGAAATTGTTTTTATATACATCTAGAGGAATTTGGGACTATAGGATAATTGGGAGCTAATTGATTCAGCCCCCCCCCTCTCAGTTATTCTAAAAATTGGTATTAGAGCGTACAATGCTTAGAAAGAAAGTTTTGAAGGAATTAAGCTAAAGATCACAAGATATATAAGAGAGATGCACCAAAGATGAACAAAGAGAACTTCTCAACATGGAAAAGTAGAATGAGACTATACCTATCAAGGGTTGGAGATAAAATTATAGATTACCTAGATAATGAATTCATTCTACCCACTGGACCCTTGACTATTAACCAGATGAAAGAGAAATGTGAACACAACCTTATAATGGTGGAGATATCTTCTTCACTTACTGATTCTGAATTTGAGGATATCAAGACATGTACAATTGTCAAGAAGATATGGGACAAGATTACACTAGTTTATGGAGGAGATGCAAATGTACTAAGAGCTAAAGCTGAAAGTCTCCGAGGAAAATTTGATAACATGAGAATGAAAGAAGGAGAGAATATAACACAATACAGTATCCAACTTAAGGAAGTTGTTCATTAGATTCAAGTAGCTGGTGGAACTATTGATGAAGACACTATTGTGAGTAATATTCTTAGAACTTTATTGCCTATTTATTCTATAAGAGTCTCTGAAATACATTAAATGAGAGAAACACCTGGAAATAGTATTACTTTTTATAGTCTTGTTGGAAGATTGATTTATTTTGAGATAGATAATTTTGAAAATAGTATTGTACCTTCTATGGAATTCACATTTATGTCTACTTTGAAAATCAGTAAATCTAGTAGCAAACACTTAATCAGAAATAATAGTGACAGTGATAGTGATGATAAGGAACTTGATGAACTTGAAGCTTTAATGGTTAGAAGATTGCACAAAGGTAAAAGAAGATATAAAGGTAAACTACCTTTGATATGTTTTAATTGTAAAGAGATTAGCCATTTTGCTGCAAGATGTTATAATAGAAAGAATGATGAAAGAAATGATAGATCTTATGACAGAAAAGATGACAGAGATTACAGAAGTAACCGATAGTATGACAAAAGAGATAACTGAGATAACAAAGTCAAAGGCAAGAAGGCTTGTTATATTGCTAAAGATAATGATAGTGGTTCTGACAGTGATGAAGATATTGATACAGTGTTTGTAGATTTGAAAAATGATTCAGATGAAGATGAAAGGTATGTAGAAACAACACTTTTTCTAAAGTTAGTAAACATGACATTTGGGTTATTGATAGTGGTTGTACACATCACATGACTATAGATAAAGGAAAATTTGAATTTCTTGAACATTATGATGGTGGATCTGTTAGAATAGGAAACGATACACCTTGTCAAGTGAAAGGGAAAGGTACTATTATGTTGAATAATCAAATCGAATGTGAGAATGAATATTGGGTGAAAGGAATTAATTATAATTTGTTGAGTGTTTCACAACTGAATAACACAGGTCACCGAATTGCATTTGAAAATAGAAAATATAGAATCTATGATGGAATAGGAAAATTAATCGGCACTGGTGAACAATCAAAAGGTAACCTATTCTATCTTGACACTACTAAAACTACTTGTTTGTTGGAAAAGAATCAAGATATATAGTTATGGCATAAAAGGATTTTTCATGTAAATTTTGACAACATGGTTAAGATTAGTAAGAAAAGAAAAGTTAGAGGCTTACTGAGTTTATCTACACTAGACCATGTAATGTGCAAAAATTGTCAAATGGGAAAGATGTCAAAATATAGTTTTAAGAGAAAGAATTTTTCATCTAATGATATTTTGGAGTTAGTTCATACAGACCTATGTGGACCAATGTGAACACGGAGCTATTATGGGGACAATTAATTAATTTTATTTGTTTATGACTACTCTAGACTGATGACTGTAATGTTCCTAAAAGAAAAATCTGAAGCATTTAAGATGTTTAAATGGTATAAGGCTAAGGTGGAAAAAGAAACAGGAAGAAAACTAGAGTGTTTAAGATCTAATAGAGGACGTGAATTTATTAATCATGAGCTCACTAACTTTTGTAATGAGTATGGAATCAAAAGACATGTTTCTGCACCAAGCACACCACAGAAGAATGGAATTGTTGAAAGAAGAAATAGATCAATTATAGATTGTGCTAGAACACTAATGATTGAAAAGAATGTTTCACAAAAATACTGGAGAGAAGTAGTAAGTACTATTGTTTAAACACTGAACTGAGTACAACTGAATAAAGATACAAAAAAAACACCTTAGGAGCTATGGTATGGTTATACCCCTAATATGAGCTATTTTATAATATTTGGAAGTCGTTGCTATATTCTAAAATGGTAAATTTGATTTAAAAAGTGATGAAGGAATATTTCTTGGATATTCTACTAAGAGTAAGGATTACAAATATTTGAACAAGACATCTAACAAAATCATTGAAAGTGAAAATGTGAAAGTTGATGAATTTTATGAGAAGAATGATGATGAAAGCATGAAGGAACCAAAATATTATAGTAGATTTTTCTACATGGAAGAATTTGATACTATACCAACGCAGATGCCTAGCGTTACTGTGCAACAGGGTAATGTCACCGGGAAACAGGTAGCAAAGTTTGAGAATTAGGAAAATGCTGATATTGAAGATCATGAACAAGAACACAAAGAACCTATAAAAGAAGACACTGAAGAACAGATAATGGAACCTGCACTTTCCAAATATGTGAGAAGACATAATCCATAAAATTAGATTATTGGAGATAAAAGAGCTGGCATGGTGACAAGAAGTAAGTTGAAAGACAAAACATGTTTAATTTGTGAATTTGAGCCTAGAAATGTTAGAGATGCATTAGAAAATGAAGAATGGATTACTGCAATGAATGAGGAAATTAAGCAAATACAGAAAAAAAAGGCTTGGACAATAGTACCGAGACCAAGTGATAAGAATGTCATTAACACCAAATGGATATTCAGAAACAAATTGAATGAGAATGGGGATGTAACTAGAAATAAAGCAAGATTAGTTTACAAATGGTATGCACAAGAAGAAGGGATTGACTATGGAGAAAAATTTTCACCCGTTGCTAGACTTGAAGGAGTAAGAATATTATTTGCATACGAAACATATAAATGATTCAAAGTATATCAGATGTATGTTAAGTCTGAATTTTTTAATGGAATACTGGAATAAGAGGTATACATTGAACAACCTAAAGGATTTGTTGATCCTGATCAGAAAAACATGGTATGTAGGTTACAAAAAGATTTATGTGGTTTGAAAAAAGCACCAAGAGCATGGTATGAAAGACTACACTCCTATCTTATAAGTATTGGATTTATTAGATCAAGTGACAACAAAAAATTGTATTTGAAAAGGGGAAATGATGATAAGACCCTTATTGCTGAAATATTTGTTGATGATAATATATTTGGAGGAAATGATAATCTATGTACTTCATTTGTTGATGAAATGAGGAAGGAATTTGAAATGTCAATGTTTGGAGAGATCAAATTTTTTCTTGGATTGCAAATTTTACAACAGACTATAGGTATCTACATTACTCCATCAAAACACATCAAGGAAGCATTGAAAACATTTAGAATGGAAGAATCAAAACTATTTGGAACACCTATGGTGACAGGATGCAAATTGACAAAAGAAGACACAACACCCAAGGTAAAACAAGCTTTATATAGATCTATGATTGGAAAGTTCATGTATGTTGTACACACAAGACCAGACATTGTACACATAGTTGGAATCATTGCAAGATTTTTTGCTAATCCCAGAGAATCACATATGACTGTTGTAAAAATAATTTTTAGATATATGAAGAACACTGAGGATTATGGACTATGGTACAAAAGGGAAGGAAAGTTCAAACTGAAAGTTTATACTGATGTTGATTGGGATGGGAACATTGATGATAGAAAGAGCACTACTGATGGAGCATTCTTTAATGGAGAAGGATTAGTTACTTTGATAAGTAAGAAGAAAGGATGCATATCTTAGTCAACTTCCAAAGAAGAATATGTTATTGTTACTGCAAACTGTTTGAACATAGCATGGATAAAACAACTTTTGAAAGGCATGAACAAAGAGATCACTAATCTAGTGATAATTTACTATCATAATACAAGTGCTATAAATATTTCAAAGAATCGTGTGATTCATGCAAAAAAAATCATATATCTATCAAATATCACTACTCGAGGGAACAAGTACAAGATAAACAAGTGATACTGGAATATGTACAATCAAAGGACCAACTTGTAGACATATTCACCAAACCCTTACCGAATGATACATTTGAGTACTTGCAAGGTAGACTAGGGGTTCATCCCTTGTCTATTGGTCTCTAAGCTGACTAGGAGGTTGCATCAACCTACACACAATTAGAAGATCTGACATGTTGATACAAAGTTGAACTAGACTGACACAACAATATCAGTACACTGCAAGGGACTTATTTTATTGCACTAAACACCAGAGATATTTCTGGCTATTAAAGGGCTGTATATTTATTTTTGGCATTATTTTCAAAGGGAGAGAGATTCGATGAAATATTCAAAGGGAGAGAGATTCATTGAAATATCTACCCACTAAAGGGAGAAAAGAGAAAGGGAGAGACATATCTATCTATAGAGAGATTCAAGAATAGAAGAGTCAAATTTGAAGGGAGAGTCTGCATGGTGAGATTTTAATACTGGCACATTTTATATTCAAGCTAGGGAGAGCTATAGAATTGTTGCAGTTGTAGAAAATAAGTTTGGTAATTTTTGTATGGAATTTTTTTTAATTTCATATTACACATTTCATATTGTGTTTCTATCAATGCAAAAGGGAGAGATTGATGAACTACAACTGATTATATGTTTGGAGTCATTTGTTGATAGTCAACCAAGTTATAGATGTGGTGATAAATGTAATACCCCTCTAATCCTAATATTAGTTTTGTGTTTTTGGAATGAACTAAGATCTTTCAATATTTTCTTATAGCTTATGTTGTTCTTGATGCTTGTTTAATCTATTCCTATAGTTTATTTATAATGATTTCATAAGCTAGTACCCGAGGATTCTAATATTAGACATACTGTATAAAGGTATCATTTTTGTATGTATTTATCTCCATGTATGTATTGAGGACCTTCAAGACCTTTAAGAATATAGTTAGGATGTTATATGATATGTACTTGATGCATATATATAAGTGATTATTTATACTTTCTTTTATTAAGGTTACTTTTGATGAATCTTGTATCTCACTTAATGATATGAGATATTTTGCATGATTATGTTGATTTATTATTGGTATTGATTAGAGACTAACCCAATTCTCAAGATTCTAACCTTCATTATGATGATACTACATTCTTTGTGTGTGTATATATACATGATGTATTTTCATGATTTGGGATGAAGTCATAGTTAATCACATAGTTGAGGTCCACATGATGTATTGATCCCGATCATCTGTCTGCAATGTCTTATTTTATATGTATATCCATGCATATGTATTTCTTCTCTGTGATGCAGGATTGTAGGTATCGGGCATCGACTTCATGTGGCTTCACAGGTCTGAGCGTGCCCTCAAAATCCTTGACTGTTGTTTTGGTTATAGAGACAGTACCAAGTTCTGGCAAGAATAAACCCACCTTTGGTCCTTTGCTTATGATCCCTTGCACCTGGGTTGGGTACTCTTGATTTAGTCATATATATGTTTTCCTTGGCATAATGGTAATCTATTTTGTTACATGGATAGCTTGTGGTCTTGAAATGATTTTTGGAATTATTGATCCATAGGTCTTTTTTGAGGATTGGTTTATGAGAGTGGTAATTCTCTTTCTGCTTAGATTGAATGTTATATCTTTTATAGAAGAATAGCTGGTTGGATTAATTGATATAATATGAAATTAAAATACCTTATAATAAGAATTATAAAGTATATTCTTAAATTAATGTCTTCTTCTTATAATAATAATAATTAAATGGGTATATATACACATAAGCATATGGGTGCACACATATGCATATGTTTATATGTGTGTGTGTGTGTGTAAAAGATACTAATTAAATAATTGTGTATTTATAATTTATGTAACAATATTATTATAAGACTATGTGGTTAATACTAAAGTAATTACCTTGAGAGAAATTCCTTGATGGCTATGGTAATTAAAAATGTACATTAGTAAATATATATACTTTATGCTAAAGATAAAGCTACATTAATCCTTACTAAAGTAAATAAATTAAAGAATGTAATAATAGTAAATTATCTTCATGAATTTCCTACAACTAAGGAATAAATTAATATCTAAATAATGCAGCCCTAAACTATTAACCGACCATTGGTTATGAATGGTTGCAATAGTTGGAAATTTCCTGTGCAACCACTCATGTAACATACTTATGGGAGGAGTTTGGAAAGGAAAGGGTGGGGAAGGAAGAAGAAGAGAATCTCTTAGAGATACACTAGTGATTTTTTTGGAGAGATCATTATATTTTATCGGCAGTTACATTATGATACTTTTGGTTGTATCTAGGGGAGAACTATGATTGTGGATTTAGAAGGAGTTCAAAGAGTTGGTTGGAGTGATCTAGAACTTCTCCCTCAATGGTTTCTCTACAGGACTCCAGGTAGAATCTATCCAAAAGATCCTTCATATGTGTTTCTATACTTATGTGTGTGTGTATTATTATCTTGATTTACTTCTTTGGATCATACTAAGATTCTATGTGTAGTGTTATGATCCTATTTTTTATTGTATGTTTGCCTCTCATGGATGGAAATAATTCCTCAAAAGGAATTATGTTATTTGAAATATAGTTGGGTGAATTATTCTTTCTGTATAAACTATGATTGTACCATATAGTGTTAAATTCTCCTTGTATTACCCTTTTCAATCCTTTTGGAGGTTTTATAGGATACTCTAAGGTCTTTAGGAACCTTTAGGAATGAGTTGGATCTATTTGATTGAGTATAATATCTCATTTTAACATATTTCTCTAATAAGGCCTATGTCATTTTCTACTGAGTTTAAAAAATTTATCCTAAGGGAAATATGGGTTTAAGGAGTTTTTTGTAAGTTAAACAAGGAGAACTCAAATGGGTCTTCCTTGGATTGTTCTTCTAGGTCCCTCATTATGTCCAATTTTATCTATAAGAATAACCTGCAACTCACTACTTCCAACCATGCACAATAAGTGACCAATTGCGTAGCTCTGGTACCAACTACATAGAAACCATGACCAAGTGCGTATTTCTACCAAGTGCACACAAGTCATGACCAACTTCACAGATCATGACCAACTATGCAACAAGTCATGCCAATTTCGTAGCTTGAGGTCCAAGTGCCAGAAACTAGGGTTCCTGAGGTTTTTAGGTATTTTTGGTTGGTAAAGAGGTTGTATTGATCATGAAAGTGACCTAATTTATTCTTGATGTCATGAATTAGGATGTTGCATCTTGGATGGTACATTTTTTATGCATAGGATCTAGGTCAGTTTAATGCTCTTAGTCCAATTTCAGCCTTAGGGCGAAACATAAAATGTAATGTTTAAGCATAAGTTGCATACTATTAATTTATTATACTTTAAGTTACATTTTATGTAATACTTTTAGGATGTTTGAGAGTGGTTTCAAGATCCTAGGAGTTCAAATAAAGATTCTATATTTTGAAGGTTTTTAGGAAATTTTAGACTTAGCCAAATTTCAGGAATCAACATTGTTTCTGCAACATGATCTTGTTATGATGTTTTGTGGATTGAGTTGGTACTAGAGGCACTGGTTATATGGTTTTGTATAAATTTTGATTTCAATTAGGAATGGTACATTTTTATGTCTTCTTATGTGTTATCTATCATCTTGAATGTCTTGTTAGGGTTTGAGAGTGTCTGGTAGATTAGGGACAATCAATGATCCCCTAAATGCAATGCAATGATGTTATGATTTATGTTTTGATGAGGTAATTGATGTAAATATACTATTGTGAATCCATTTGATGCATTTTGATTCAATTTGGATTTGTTTAAATCCACTTGAGTAGTTGATTGTGGTTTAGGGTTGTTTAGAGGATTCAGGACAACTAGTTCTTTCCTAAACTCAATTGTTTGATGTTGTGAAATTTTTATGGCTTCCAATATATTATAATGTGGATTTCTTATGTCCTTTTGATACTTTTTTGGGTATGAAACCTAAGGACACTAGGTGAGTGGCTCTTAGTGAGGGGTCGGGGCCCTAAGTGGCTAGTACCAGGGTAACCCACTGATGACTTATGTAATCAAGTAATAACCTAAATAAATTAACTGGGAATGGGGTGAAATACACACTAATAAAGAATAATTTGTGCCTCACCCATGCCACTAGTGCTAGTATAGACTAGGGATGAGAGTGGGAGAAGGTGCCTTTGTGATGACATGATTGAACAACCTTGTCCTCATGAAAGGTGTTGGGTTCTGCATGTGCCTACTTGGGGGTCGAGGCAAATAGTGGCTAGTGCTAGGGTAACCTAAGGGGCAAGGGATATGAGATGAAACTCACCTAACTTGTAGCTTATAGTTCCTACCAATGTTGATTATTTCCTTTTGGTCCTTGTGATCTTGTGTTTTCAGTTGTGTTATGTTTTGGGAAGGGCTATCATCACCATAGTGATAATCCTTAAAGGATTAGAAGTTTTAATTAGTATACAAAGAAGATAGTTTTGGTCAGTCAACATTCATTGAGTGTCAGCATTCACCAGTGTCAGCATTCACCAAGTGACAGTGATCATCGAGTGCAGTGTTCACCAAACACAATGGTCACCGAAATACTTAGTACACCAAGAAAGCATATCAACCGAGTAGAGACATAAGTAAACAAAGACAAAACCAAGCACTAGTCTATAGATATATAATTGAGCACTAGTCTACAAAGACAAAACCAAGCAGAGACATCATTGAGCACCAGTCTAATCTAGAGATAGTTTTAACACAGAGAAAATAATATTTGAACTACACGTCAGCTAAAGCACTTTAGTCTTTAAATTATATTTATGTTTAGCTGGACAACTATTTCTTGAGGATCAAGAAAAGTGTAATTAATGGATTTAATCTGTTTAACTAATTGTATACATGCAAACTAGGAGATCAACGTCAAGCTGTAAACCTTTGATCTTACAATTATTCTAGAAAAGTGTGAAACCTAATTAGGTCAATACATTATAGATATAGATATGTAATCAATCAAGAATATGATGATTTAGCCACACAAGGACATCTATGGATTAGACAAAGGTTTTCATGCAGAAGAACAGATAAAGAAGAATTCAGTTATGAAGAACTAGATTCAAGGCTACCGAGAAGAACAAAGGTATTATCCATCACAATAGGTGATATACAATTTTGTGAACTTAATGGATCTGTAATCAACAATTCAAGATTGCAAGATATCAGGCCATAAATATTTTTGTCTACTCTCTAAAAATTGTAGCAAATAGAAGAAATCCTTCAAGAAGGTGGACTTAACAGTCTTAATGTAAATCTCTTAACCAAGTGTACACATACATTATGTTGCTAAAATATCTTAACCAAGTAGACATAAAAAGTCTAACATGTTGCTCCTAATAGGGTAAGATCATCAGAAGTGATCACAACTTGTAGCCTTAACATTCACCTTCCATTCTGCAGATAGTGAAGCTTTGTGGGTCTCATCCCCACCGTAATTTTTACCTTCTAACAAGGGTTTTCTTCTTTATCAATTCTTGTGTCATGAGTTAATGAGTTTCATGAATGTTTCTATGAGTGTTTACATGCACTTACATTTATTCTATGATATTACATGCATAAAGTAAGAAAGAAACAATGGCTGGTTATACAAGTTATGAGTACTAAGGTTAACTGGTAAAAGTTTTTAAGGGTACTGATTCACCCCTCTGCTCTCAGTACACACCCTTCCATTATTCCAACAATTGGTATTAGAGCTAGATCTCTTATTTGGAAAAATTTAAATCACTTGAGAGAAAATATCATACAATGGAAAGGTATAAGCTTGAAAAAATATTGAGAATCAAAAGTTACAGATACATATTTTCTTTGAGCAATACAAATAAGAAAGAATCAAAATAAAGGAGCTATTAGATGAAAGAAAAGTCATGGAATCTTGGAACAATGAAACTGACTATCCTGAAGAAGAGATACCTAATTTGTTTGATTTATCTGGATCTAGATCTGGTAATACATCCGACACATCTGAAGGAAGCATTACAAGTCTGAATGAAATCAATCAACATCTAACTAAACAAGTGAAAGTACTATAGATCGGTCAAGAGACATAGATGGTAAGAATGATTGATGTTATGAATAATGCAAGAGAAGATGAACAAGAAAGAACTTTAAGTATTGATGACAGGAGAAAGATTACTGAGAAATTGCAAGAGAAAGAATCTGAGATACAGAGACTTACTGAACATCACATTGAGATCACCAATCAAATAGTTCTTATGAGTCATGAGGCCAACCAAGTGAACATAGAACTTAATGGAAAATTGGAAGTTATTGGTGAACTAAAAGAAGAAAATGAGAAATTCAAGCATAAAGCAAAGATTCAGCAACAACATAATGATATGATCAAGAAAGCTGAAGACAGTACCAAAGAATGGGTGAATTTCTGAATGGACAGAGAGGACTCAACAAAAATACCAGTTTAGGGTATATCAAGCATGGAGAATCATCATACTGAGTTGATCAAAGGAATTTCTACTCAAATCCAATACCAAAGAAGCGTTCATGTAAACATTGTGGAAAACCAGGCCACACATCAAATATTTGCAGGAGAAAGGCAAAAGGTATAACAAGCATGGACACAAAGCACATGAATGCATATCTAAGAAGAACAAACCAAATAAGAAATCTTACATGGAAAAAAAAAATTCTACTTGCAACATGCATGGCCACACATTTCATGAATGAAAAAAAAAGATAAAGCAAGTCTGGAAACCCAAAAAACAAGAAAATGCATATCAACCAAGAAGAGTCAGTAATTCATATGTATGGGATTACCACACATGGTTAAATTGCATAGCATGTGGTAGATATGGACATATAGCTGAAAAATTTATGAGGAAATGGATAAGAAGATCTAGAAACTAGACTAACTCTGGAATGGCATGCTTACACTATCATAAGGTCAGTCAGCTAAGAAAGGACTACAGAGACCGAGTGACAGAGTCAAGCACTTTTGCAAATGGAATTACTATTGAAGAAATCAGGAGAATGAGAAATAAAATGTGGAGGAAAGCTTCAAACAATGATAATGTTGGACCAAGCAATACAATTAGTGATGCCTCATCAAATGGATTAGGTGATTCCACCACCCTGACCTAAACAATACAAGTAAGTATGGAACTACACTCTACAACATTGTATTTTACATCAATTCCTAAGTCATTAAGAATATGCCAAATTAGCGTGAATGAAAATGCACTATGGTATTGCAAGTTATGTTTTGTGAATCTATTCTAGTCGGTTAATATGAACTAAGCATAAACTGCACCTTGGTAAACATATGAAAGATAACCAAGTTGACACTATACACTAAGAATCATCGAGAAAACATGTGGGAGACAATCGAGTTGACACCTTGTACCGAGTATTGAATACTCACTAAGCTGAAGTCTTTGGTGTGTTAACCAAGTGTCTAAGATTTTTCAACTGAGTGACAGGTGAAGCATTTAATGCATCACTTAGGTCATATTTGTCTATAAAAAGTGCAAAGTGAACTTATTCATTTATGAGAAGATTGGAGAGAGAGAAGAGTGATTCACAATGATCATATTGTAGAGCAATTAACAATGATTCCAAAGAAACTCCAATAGATTTCAAGCACTCATTGTGATCATCCAGTAAGTACCAAGACTAACCAAGCTCACAATTCATTTGCAAAGAAGCCCTAATTTTATGAACAAAAGGCATCCACCTCATGAACCTAAAAAATCAAGATGACGAAAGATAAGAAGGTTTCTCTGATCAAGAACTCAACCTATGAAGAACCAAACTATAAGTTTTTTCCCAAGGTTGCTTCACAACCCGATGACAAGGGAGCATTCTCAAGTATCCCACCTAGGGTTTTGTTGGTTGAATACATCTGAGCATACATACACTGAATGGTTGCAGAGATCAGAGACATAGAGCTTGAAGAAGCTTATAAGAAGCTATGCACTGATGGAAAACTGAAAGATGAGTACAAACACATTAAAGTGAAAGGGTTAACCAATTCCCTATTATTCATGAAGGAATTTAAGACCGAATGGATTCATATTGTGCTTAGTCGAGTGCATGATGGTAAAATGTTGTTGGATGAACCTAAGACAACCATAAAGGATGTGATTCATGTAGTTACCGGATACCCAATCACTGACAAGACAAAATCCCTAAGGCACCCAAGTCACCCTGAGATTGAAAATCTAATAGGAACCGAATGAGACGGTAGAGGTCTGAAAGTGAATTCAATCACTGACCCTGAATTGAATTTTGGTGCATATGTGGTCAAATAAAAGATATTTCAAGAAAGAAGAATGAAAAACATTGCTTGTGGAGCTGTTGACACAACATACAAAAATTTGAAGAAAGGAGTGCAACTAGACCTAGTAGAGCTGCTACTAAAGAAACTGGAAGAAAACATGAGAACCATTAGATCAGCCAGATCTAATACATGTAATTTTGGTTATCTATTGGTTTGCACAATATTTTACTTTCAGAACTTATTTCCTTCAGTCGATAATGTCACTTGGGACACAAACCAACCAATAACAACATAGATTAGTGATTTCATGAAGTCACTAGGAGATAACTTCACACCTTTAATGGATGGATAATTTTCCACATTCAAGACTAGGATGAAGAAGAGGATGAGAATCCCTGCATAGTTGGTTGAAAAATACAAGGATGAGATATGTTTTGTAGTGGACACCGACACTACACTCATGAAAGTTGCCAACCCTAAAACAACATGGTTACCACCATTAGAATATGAAATTGATATAGATCAGGATACAAAAGCGATTGAAGCCCTACTAAATGAACTAGTTGACAAATCTATGTAGATTTGGCACATATGAAGAAGCCAAGTCAAGGATAAAGACTGGCTTAGTAGTCAAGAAGATAGGGAAGAAACAAACACAAATTATAAAGACACTCAAGAAGAAACTCTCAGTAACATATGAAGAGTTAGAATAAATAGAGAATATCACCAAGGAACAGTCACCTATCGATGAAGGAAAAGAGTTAAGTGACTATGAGTCTACCAAATCAGATGTTGAGAAACCAAAGGCTAAGAAATCAAAGGTTACTATTGTAACAACTACATCTAGGACCTAGAGAAAAACAAATAAGGTAGACTTGCCACCATTGAAGAAAGACACAGTAAGAACATATATGAAAATAAAAGCCTCAACCGAGCCTAGACAACACAAAAGATATATAAGAGGAAGAGAGGAAAAGGATGACACTATAGAAGAAGAAAGAGAACAAAGAATATAAGCATAGAAGGCCAAAATTCCAAAGACAATTGATGAAATTGCAGAGTCAATCATCAATACAAGCAGTATATCAAATAATAAGATTAGACAATAGGTACATCTGCCTACCAATGATCAGAATAAATTAGAGGAAGAAATCATTAAAATGGTGGTAGCATACAAATATGTACCTCTACAATTTGATAGTCATATTCCACAAGAGCTAAATGATAAGATATTAGCTAGGTGGACATATGCATTGCATATGGAGAAACAAATGAGAGAAAGAATCTTAGTAAACTACATGCCTGACTCAATAGTTGAAGAAATTGAATCAACAATGAAGGAGAATGAAAATAAATTTTTGGAAAAAATAAGAGCATACAAGGTATTGGAGAACAAGCTTGAAGATATTGACAAGGACAGTAATAATATTTGGACTCAAATCTTTAATCCACCTGAGCAGATACTATCTATAACCGAGACTTCTCACACCGAGGAGAAGGAGGCCACATCGATCCCTAAGCACATTTTTATCAATTACACCGAGGATTTCAATCCCATTGATTTGACAATAGATGAAAGTAAGGCCATGGATGACATTCCTTAGATACTAAAATCATTAGGATAAACACCATATATCAATATAAAATATATAACTCAAGGTGATTCTAATGATAATGTCAAGGCTGATGAAAATGTAATTGTTGGCACCAAGAAAACAAAGGAACATGACACTACAAATGTTGCACAAGAAAATGTACCAGGTAACATGCCTTTATTGATACAAGCTATCAATATAATCACTAAAGCTAAGGAGAAAACACCTGAGCCTGAATCAGACACACTGAAGGATAAAAGTGATGAACAAGTGGACAAGACAGATAACAACGGAGAGAAACCAAGTGATGCACCCACCAAGGATAGTGAAAAAGAAGACAAGGATGCAAGTCAAGACAAGGTTGATGTAGAGATGTCTACAACTAACCAATAGGTATTGACCAAGCCACCTAGAAAATGCACCACACCTCCCTAGTGATCAATGAGAGAAAACGAGCAACAAAATTCTCTTTCTATAGTGTTACATTCCCCTACTATAAGGTGAAACCTGTCGCTATGGGAGGAGATCTTAGAAGGGAGGAGCCTGTGGAGTGTAGGTGGAGGAAAGACAAGGATTTTTGGAGAATCCTAAAGAAAGGACAGGTCAATCGCTATCTCAAAAGACTTCATGGATATGATCCTGAGGTTTCAAAAGCTTTTGCCGAAGGTTGGGATAAGGGTATGGTTAATTTTGCTGGAAAATATTTCAGACTCAGCTTGGAGGTTTTGTCCGAAATTACAGGTATCCCTCTGGAAGGACTGAACTACTCTAAGGAGGTTAAAGTTGGAACAAGAGCGTATAAAAATTTTCCTGCTACAGATGAGGAATGGGCTCTCTTGGTAAAAGGTAAGAAGGATTATGTAGAAATTGATAATATTGAAAAAGTTTGGGGCTCTGTTATAAAAGTCATTATGGAATACTTTACATTGGAGGGAATATTTACTAGGGTTTACAACTATCACTTTGCCCTAGTCAATCATTTTCATCATGAAATCCTAATATCTTTCCCCTTCTTCCTGCTTTGGTCGCTCAATCAAAGCATCTCTGATTTTAGATTGGAGAATGCCCCAATCCTTCATGTTGGTCTTATCAACCTAATTGCTGATTATGCGAGAAATCATATCCCTGACCCCATTCCTGCCCAGGTCAATAAGAGGAAGCCTATGGGGTCTCTGTGCAAACACTCTAAATCCAAAAAAGTCTCCCTTTCTTCTAGTCCGTCTTCTTCTATCTCCCTGGATGCCTTGAAAAATCCTACCCTTTCAAGTGGCATTGCTAGTCCGAAAAAGATTGTTCCGGATGTTCCTTCTGGTCTTCATATCCAGTCATCTATTGGTAAGAAGCACACATCTCTGGACTCTATTTTTGATGATGCCTAGAATAGTCAGCGGGTTCCCAGTATTGAGCTACCTCAGTCTAAGACCCCTGTGGAGAAGGTCATGGTGGACCCTGCTAATACTAATGATAAGGGTATCCCTGAGGTAAGTTGTATCACCTCTAAGTCTGGGGAAAATGTTAACCTTGGTCTGAATACTGACAACCCTGCTGGAAAGGAGGATAAAGGGACTGAGATTGATAATAACAAAGATGCAGGTATTAATACCTTCGATAGTAATGCTGAAAATTCAGGGGATAACAGTTTCAAAGTCCTTGAAGAGGAAAATTTCGAGCCTCATGACTCTCCGAGTCATGAGAAGGATAACATGAAAGATGAATATGATAGAGATAAAACCTTCCAGGGGAGTAAATTTCAGTCTCTCCAATCAGATATCCGCAAGATGGACACTGAGGTGAGAAGGATGATTGTTATGTACCCTCTGCAAATTGCCAAAAATAAATCAATTTATAGTTATAATTTGGATAAGTGGGTGCAGTCTGATCTGGTGGAACTCAAAAAAAGATGCATTAAACTGGAAAACAAGAGTTCCATGATTGAAGAAACCATTAATACTATCAGTAAAGATATTTCCAATAATCCCAATGTTTCTGTTAATGATGGTACAGAGGAAAAAATCAGAAATGCTG
>MU225240.1:7210684-7259903 GCA_018584345.1 Thuja plicata
TAATAAGGAAAATAGATATTCCTCCTTAAGAGGAATCACACATTTGTCACACACACAATATGAATGTGGCATCCATAGGAGAAGGGAGTTACATGCAAACTCCTCCACTCATCTCTAATTAAGAGATTTCTCTCACACACTTGCTTCAATAATCTTCTCCTCTCTCTCTCAATCTCTCATTGCTCTCATTATTGTATTGAGCTCATTGCTCTCATCCTTTAGGCTTTTTGCCATATTCTTATTCACAAAGGGGTTTTTCTTTKCTTTTCCCCTTACCAAAATCTCTTGGCTCATTGTTGGATTCTTGAAGTGCTTTGTGGTTGATCTTGAAATCTTTCTCTCCTTTGGTTTATGGTAAAATCTTCCAACATTTCATTTTCTTGGATTACTATTTGTTTAAGTTTTCATTCTTTTCATTCTTCTTACAGTTAGCCTAGACTTAACTCTAGGGAGATCTGTAATTAAATAACACCTTGTGTAATTTTAACCTTAGAAGGCGACCTTGGGTTGAGGGAGGTTGAAACAGAGTCATGATTCCCCTTAGACCCTCTTGGCTTTAATTTTACCTTTCAAAAAAAAAATGTTGCATTTTTGGGCGCAAAATTTTTGGGCATGACATAATGATATGATGTATATCAATATAATTCAAAGCAATGTATAAAAGAATGGGTAGATCTAGGTAAAAGGAAAGGGAAAATATTGTATGTTATCAATATGAAAAGATAATTGTTGAGGGTATTTATTCACTTATCTTTTCATACTTTTTGGTATCCAAGAAATTATCTCAGACTTAGTATGAAATAATGTATTTATAAATGAATGCGCTATCTCTTGATGTAAGGTTGTGGAAAATTATTATGAATTGATGAATCAATGAATAAGATAGCTATATAATTCAATATTGGATTATGTTTACTAAGTACCTCAAATGTGTATGGAATAATAAAGTATATAAGGTATTGCTTATCTATTGAATGTTTATCTCTCACTTGAATGCTTAATGAATAGTGTAAATAATGACATAATTTTAGTAAAGGATAACTCACATGGATACATGTTAAAATATTAGGAATGATGGTATGATTATCCATGTAACTTAATGTTAAAAGTAAAGGAATGAATTGGTAAACTTATATTAATCAATCAATTCCTTAATGGATAAATGAATAGATTAGATTATGTTGCTTGAATAATAGTGTTAGGGAACCTATGAGGACTTAGATTAGTTGTAATATTTCATTGAAAAAAATATCTGCATCTCTTAGTAGTTAGTTGGCTTGTCCTCCTAGGTTTCCTGGTGGGGTGTGACAATAAACATTATCAGTTAATGTATTGTCATTGATGTCAACTTATTTGAGAATTATTATGGTGAAAAACATCTACTATGGATTGAATATTTGGAATGAACAAAGTTTATGTGCACAATAAATGAAGAGTTATGTATACACTGAGAGATAGTGAACATCAAGTAAAACATAGTGTATACCGAGCATAGTGATAACCGAGCTAGGGATTGCCGACACAACACAGTATTGACCGATCAATTTATTTAAACTGAGGCTGACTAGAATGTTGAGATGGAAATTGAGGATTCTGAGGTAAAAGATAAAGTTTGTTATGTTGATCAAATGGTTATGAAAATTCAATGAAGATCAGATGACAAAGATTGAAACATGTTTTTAACAAAACTATCGAGGATGGTTTAAGCAGCATAATCAATGATAGAGAGTAAGCGGAAAAATCTAAAGGATGGAATTTAAATGAGCTATGATGTCTATATAAGAGATAGGAGATTCATTTTAAAATAGATATACACCTGAAGTGCACATGCAAATTTTATGCATGACTGATCAAACTGGTTAAAGATAGAACCAAGCATTTTCTACAGACATTACTGAGTGACATAGGAAAGAGGATTATCGAGCAGAATAGAGTATGGTGAATCAGATGAAATAAAGTGAAAAAATTGATCAGAGGTATTATGTACTCAGGATAGATCTAAAAATCTGCAAAACAAAGTTGTATTTGAATCAGATCATTACTCTATCAATTTAACCATTGTTACAGATAAATCTCTTAACCAAGTAGGACATAAAGTCTTTATTATGACATTCTAATGAATGTTGAGTGTTTTCTTGTTGACCTCATAGTGAATGAATGGTCAAGAGATAACTATTAGTTTTAAATCCTCTAACAAGGTCACATTTAACAGTGTGCATTGTAACCTTTAATAGGGTTGGCTCTTCACCAATCTCACTTTAGAAGAGTGAAATATTTTGGGTTACTGGTCCCAGGTGGTTTTTACCTTAGTAGGGTTTTCACATTAAACATCTATGTCTCAATGTGCATGAATGTTTTGTATTGTTTTTTTTCTCTACACTTTACTTTATTGGCATTGATCGGTAATCACAGTATTAATTTACTGATACTCGGTAAACACTATTGACTAAATTTTGAGAATACATAATACTTTTCATCGAGTTGAATTATATGTTTGAAATTCTTTTTATATACATTTGGAGGAATTTGGGACTATAAGATAATTGGGAGCTAACTAATTCACCCCCCCTCCTCTCAGTTATCCTAACAATTGGTATTAGAGCGTACAGTGCTTAGAAATAAATTTTTGAAGGACTTAAGATAAAGATCACAAGATGTATAAGAGAGATGCACAAAAGATGAAAAAAGAGAACTTCTCAACATGGAAAATAAGAATGATACTATACCTATCATAGATTGGAGACAAAATTGTAGATTACCTGGATAATGAATTCATTCTACATACTGAGCCCTTGACTATTAACCAGATGAAAGAGAAACATCGATACAACCTTATAATGGTGGGGATTTCTTCTTCACTTATTGATTCTGAATTTGAGGATATCAAGACATGTACAACTTCCAAGCAGATGTGGAACAAGCTTACACTATTTTATGGAGGAGATGAAAATGTACTCAGAGCTAAAGTTGAAAGTCTCCGAGGAAAATTTGATAACATGAGAATGAAAGAAGGAGAGAACATAAAATAGTACAGTACCTGACTTAATGAAGTTGTGAATGCTATTCGAGGAGTTGGTGGAACTATTGATAAAGACACTATTGTGAGTAAGATTATTAACACTTTATCACCTATTTATTCTATAAGTCTCTGAAATACATGAAATGAGAGAAGCACCTAGAAATAATATTAGTGTTGATATTCTTGTTGAAAGATTGATTTGTTTTGACCTAAATAATTTTGACAATAGTATTGTACCTTCTATGGAATCTGCATTTATGTCTACTTTGAAAATTGGTAAATCTAGTAGCAATCACTTAATCAAAAATAATAGAGACAATGATAGTAATGATAAGGAACTTGATGAACTTGAAGCTTTAATGGTTATAATATTGCACCAACGTAAAGGATGATATAAAGGTAAAGTACCTTTCATATATTTTATCTGTAAAGAGATTGGCCATTTTGTTGCAAGATGTCCTAACAGAAAGAATTATGAAAGAAATGATAGATCTAATGACAAAAAATATGGCATAGATTACTGAAGTAATCGACAGTATGATAGAAGAGATAACCGAGATTACAAAGACAAAGGAAAGAAGCCTTGTTACATTGCTGAAGATATTAAGACAGTGTTTGTAGCTTTGAAAGATGATTCAGATGAAGATGAAAGGTATGTAAAAACAACACTTGTTTCTAGAGTTAGTAAACATGAAATTTGGGTTATTTATAGTGGTTGTACACATCAAATGACTATAGATAAAGGAAACTTTGACTTTCTTGAACATTATGATGGTGGATCTATTAGAATGGGAAATGATACACCTTGTCAAGTGAAAGGGAAGGGTACTATTATGCTGAACAATCAAATCAAATGTGAGAATGTATATTGGGTGAAAGGACTTAATTATAATATTTTGAGTGTTTCACAGCTGAAACACATAGGTCACTGAGTTTCTTTTGAAAACATAAAAGCTATAATCTATGATGGAATAGGAAAATTGATCGGCGCTAGTGAACAATCAAAAGGTAACCTATTCTATCTTGACACTGCTGAAACTACTTGTTTTTTGGAAAAGAATGAAGATATATGGTTATGGAATAAAAGGCTTTGTCATGTAAATTTTGATAACATGGTTAAGATTAGTAAGAAAAGAAAAGTTAGAGGCTTACCAAGCTTATCTAAACCAAACCATGTAATGTGTAAAAATTGTCGAATGGGAAAGATGTCAAAATCTAGTTTTAAGAGCAAGAATTTTTCATCTAATGATATTTTGGAGTTAGTTCATACAAACCTATGTGGATCAATGAGAACAAAGAACTATTATTGGGAAAAATAATTTATTTTATTTGTTGATGAGTACTCTAGAATGATGATTGTCATGTTCCTAAAAGAAAAATTTGAAGCATTTAAGATGTTTAAATGGTATAAAGCTAAAGTGGAAAAAGAAACTAGAAGAGAACTAAAGTGATTGAGATCTAATAGAGGAGCTGAATTTATTTATGATGAGCTCACTAACTTTTGTAATGAATATGGAATCAAAAGATAGGTTTCTGCTCCAAGGACACCACAGTAGAATGGAATTGCTGAAAGAATAAATAGATCAATTATAGATTGTACAAGAACATAGATGATTGAAGATAATATTGCACAAACATACATGAGAGAAGTAGTAAGTACTTCCATTTACACACTGAACCAAGTACAACTGAAGAAAGATACAAACAAGACACCTTATGAGCTATGATATGGTTATACACCTAATTTGAGCTATTTTATAATATTTCAAAGTCGTTGCTATATTCTAAAATATTATCAAAATGGTAAATTTGATTCAAAAATTGATGAAGGAATACTTCTTGGATATTCTACTAAGAGTAAGGCTTACAAATGTTTGAACAAGACATCTAACAAAATAATTGAAAGTGCAAGTGTAAAAGTTGATAAATTTGCTGAGAAGAATGATGAGGAAATCATGAGGGAACCAGTAGATTACAATAGATTTTTCTACATGGAAGAACCTAATACTATACCGATGCAGATGCCTAGCATTACCGTGCAATAGGGTAATGTCACTGGGAAACACATAGCATAGACTGAGAATCAGGAAAATGCTAAAACTGAAGATCACAAAAAAGAACACAATGAACCTACAGGGGAAGACAATGAAGAATAGAGAATTGAACCCATACTTGATAAATATGTGAGAAGACATCATCTACATAATCAAATTATTGGACATAAAAGAGTCGGCATGATGAAAATAAGTAAGTTGAAAGACAACACATATTTAATTTGTGAATTTGAGCCTAAAAATGTTAGATATGCATTAGAAAATGAAGAATGGATCACTATAATGCATGAGGAAATTGAGCAGATATAGAAAAATAAGAGTTGGACATTAGTAGTGAGATCGAGTGATAAGTATATCATTGGCACCAAATGGATATTCTAAAACAAATTGAATGAGAATGGAGATGTAACCAGTAATAAAGCAAGATAATTTTGCACAGGGTATGCACAAGAAGAAGGGATTGACTATGGAGAAACTTTTTCACCCGTTTCTAGACTTGAAGGAGTAATAATATTAATTGCATACGTAGCATATAAAGGATTCAAAATATATCAGATGGATGTTAAGTCTGCATTTTTGAATGGAATACTAGAAGAAGAGGTATACATTGAACAACCTGAAGGATTTGTTGATCCTGATCAGACAAACATGGTATGTAGGTTACACAAAGCTTTATATGGTTTGAAACAATAACCGAGAGCATGGTATGAAAGGATACACTCCTATATTATAAGTAATGGATTTAATAGAACAAGTGATAATAACAATTTGTATTTGAAAGGGGGAAACGATGATAAGACTCTTATTGCAAAAATATTTGTTGATAATATTATATTTGGAGGAAATGATAATTTATGCACTTCATTTTCTGATGAAATGAGAAAGGAAATTTAAATGTCAATGTTTGGAGAGATAAAAAAATTTCTTGGATTGCAAATTTTACAATAGACTGTAGGTATCTACATTACTCAATCAAAATACATCAAGGAAGTACTAAGAACATTCAGATTGGAAGAGTCAAAACAAGTCAGAACTCCTATGGTGACAGGATGAAAATTGACAAAATAAGACATGACACCTGAGGTAAATCAAACTTTGTATAGATCTATGATTGGAAAGTTGATGTATGTTGTACACAAAAGACTAGATATAGAACACATAGTTGGAATTGTTGCAAGGTTTTCTTCTAATCCTAGAGAATCACATATGACTATTGTAAAAAGAATTTTTAGATATCTGAAGAACGCTAAAGATTATGGACTATGGTAGAAAAGGGAAGGAAAGTTTGAACTGAAAGTTTATACTAAGGTGGTTTTTCCCTTAGTAGGGTTTTCATGTTAAAAACAACAATCAATATCACAGATATAAGGCCTTTGTTTTTCCTCTATCATATCTACATGATTAGCATCTAAATTTCTCTTTGCCATAAGTTTTGGAAGTCCTAGGCCTCTGACCAATTTTGTGATATAAATATCAATGTGAAATTCTCTAATCCTATTTATCCATCTACACCTCCTCCCTGAAACTTCCTATTGGACCAGAATGTCCTTCACAACAACATTATCCCCAGTAAAAGAGCCACTAGTAAGGTTGTGATTGATTTCATGTCACAGAATATCTTAACTAGATTTGTTTGTCCAGAGACTATTATGGTAGACAATGAAATCTATTTCAGATCAGAGGAATTTAATGTTTTCAGCCAGCAATATGGGATCCAATTTTTTACTCATCCCCATATCATCCATAAGGTAATGGTTAGAATGAATCCAGTAATAAGAGTTTGATTAAAATTATGAATAGAGTGCTGGATAAGAACAAGAGGGCATGGGATTCAAAGTTGTAACAAGCACTATGGGTTGATAGGATAACAATGAAGAAGGCCATTGGTTGTGCGCCTTTTGATTTGGTATATGGTATTAATGCTAGGTTGACTCAAAACAAATTTTTGTAGATGTACAAATTTGGCCAAGAATATGATGAAGGGCTAGATGATGGCATCATCTATCATTGCTTGACAAAGGAGAAAATTGACAAAATAAGACACAACACCTAAGGTAAATCAAACTTTGTATAGATCTATTATTGGAAAGTTGATGTGTTGTGCACACAAGACCATACATAGCACACACAATTTGAATTGTTGCAAGATTTTTCACTATTGCCAGAGAATCACATATGACTGTTGTAAAAGGAATTTTTAGATAAATGAAGAAAACTGAGGATTATGGACTATAATACAAAAGGGAAGAGAAGTTTGAACTGAAATTTTATACTGATGCTAATTGGGATGAGAACGTTGATGATAGAAAGAGAACTCCTGATGTAGCATTATTTATTGGAGAAAGATTAGTTACTTGGATAAGTAAGAAGCAATGATACATATCTCAGTCAACTACAGAAGCATAATATGTTGTTGCTGTTGTAAACTGTTCGAACATAGCATGCATAAAAAAACTTTTGAAATGCATGAACGAAGAGATCACTGGCCCAGTGATAATTTACTGTGATAATACAAGTGCTATAAATATTTCAAAGAGTACTATGATGCATGCAAAAACAAAGCATATATCTATCAAATATCACTACTCAAGGGAACAAGTACAAGATAAACAAGTGCTACTAGAATATGTATAATCAAAGGACCATGTTGCAGATATATTCACCAAACCCTTAATGAAGGATACATTTGAGTACTTGAAAGGTAGACTAGGGGTTCGTCCCTTGTATATTGGTCACTAAGCTGACTAGGAGGTTGCATCAACCTACACACAATCAGAAGATCCGACATGTTGATGAAAAGCTGACCTGAACTGACACAATAATATCAGTACACTGCAAGGTACTTATTTTACTACATCAAACACCAAATATATTTTTGGCTATTGAAGATCTGTATATTTATTTTTTGCATTATTGTCAAAGGGAGAGAGATTCGATGAAATATTAAAAGGGAGAGAGATTCATTGAAATATTTATCCACTAAAAGGAGAAAATAGAAAGGGAGAGACATATCTATCTATAGAGAGATTCAAGAACAAAAGAGTCAAATCTGCAAGGAGAGTCTGCATGGTGAATTTTTAATACTGACACATTTTAAATTCAAGCTAGGGAGAGCTACAGAATTGTTGCATTTGTAGAAAAAAAGTTTGGTGCATACTATATGGCATTTTTTTATTTCATATTGCATATTTCATGTTGTGTTGCCATCAATTCCAAAGGGAGATATTGATGAACTACAACTGATTGTATGTTTGAAATCATTTGTTGATAGTCAACCAAGTTACAAATGTGATGATAAACATTATATGTTAATGTATTGTCATTGATGTCAAATTATTTGAGTATTATTATGGTGACAAAAATCTACTATGGATTGAAGATTTGGAATGAACAAAGTTTATGTGGTCAGTAAATGAAGAGTTTTGTATACACCGAGAGATAGTGAACACCAAGTAAAACATAGTGTATACCAAGCACAATCATAACTGAGTTAGGGATAACCAACACAACATGGTATTGATCGAGCAATTTATTTAAACCGAGGTCGAATAGAATGTTGAGCTGAAAATTGATGATTCTAAGGTAAAAGATAAATTTTTTTATGTTGATCAAACGGTTATGAAAATTCAAGGAAGATCGGATGACAAATATTGAAACATATTTTTAACACAACTGCCGATGATGGTTTAAGCGACAAAATCAATGATAGAGATTAAGTAGCAAAATATAAAGGATGGAAATTAAATGAGCTATGATGTCTATATAAGAGACAAGAGATTCATTTTGAAATAGATATACACCTGAAGTGCACATGCAAATTTTATGCATGAATGATCAAACTGGTTAAAGATAAAACTGAGCGTTTTCTACAGATATTACCAAGCGACAAAGGAAAGAGCAATACCAAGAAGAACAAAGTATGGAGAATCAGATGAATTGAAGTGAACAAATTGATTAGAGGTATTATTTAGTTAGCATAGATCTAAAAATTTACCAAAAAAGAGTTGTATTTGAATTAGATCATTAATGTATTAGTTTAACCATTGTTATAGATAAATCTCTTAACCGAGTAGGATGTGAAAGTCTTTATTATGAAATTCCAATGAATGTTGAGTATTTTCTTGTTGACCCCTTAGTGAATGCATGGTCAAGATAGAAATTTTAGTTTTAAATCCTCTAACAAGGTCACATTTAACAGTGTGCATTGTAAGCTTTAACAGGGTTGGATGTTCACCGAGCTCACTTAAGAAGAGTGAAATATTTTGGGTTACTGGTCCCAGGTGGTTTTTCCCTTAGCAGGGTTTCCATGTTAAAAATCTATGTGTGAATGTGCATGAATGTTGTAGATTTTTATTTTTCTTTACACTTTAATTTATTGACATTGATTGGTAATCATAGTATTAATTTACTCATACTCGGTAAACATTATTGACTAAAGTATGAGAATACAGAATACATTTCACCGAGTTGAATTATATGTTTGAAAATGTTTTTATATACATCTGGAGGAATTTGGGACTGTAGGATAATTGGGAGCTAACTGATTCAGCCCCCCCCCTCTTAGTTATTCTAACAGACTTGATTGAGTGAAGACTGACAAGGAGATCTCAAGATATTAGCTTCAGGATTGATTGAGAGAAAATTGATTAAATAGTTCGAGCATCTAGCTTTATGTGAAGTGATGAAACTGAATGTACTCCCTCCAAGCAAGTTTCCTGATTTTGGATTAGGTTTGAATGATGAATCAACCTGATGTGGTGCCATGAGACTGATTTCCATTCGATTGTTTTCTTAGGATAATTGACTTGATATGGGTCCCCATGAAGCCAATTACCTGATTAAGAGAGGTTATTAGATTGATATGGTGCAATGAACCTATTATGCCCCTAGAGATAGTGATAAGAATCACTTGATTGACTTTTGATTTGAAATTGGACCTGATGCCCCTAAAGCTTGAAATTGTTGATGTGAATCAAACTGTTGATATAATGGTACTGCCCCCTCAGGAATGAAATCAAAAGAAGGGGAGGCACAAGCCTGATGGGTCAAAAAAGTATTGAGAAATTTGAGATGCGAGCCTATTTGAGGTTTGGTTGACCAAGTTTGACCATATTTGACTTAATTTGACTTTTTGGATTAGAGAGGGAAATGCGTAAGAAAATTGAGCAAGAGGAATCTTAGATCAGAATCCTGTGAGAGAGCGTCAGTGATCAACAACATTTGTGAAAATAGGTTAATTTGCATTTTTGAGTATGAAAATGTTGTCAAATTTTGATTTCAGTCCTGAAAATGGATTCAGAGTTGTCTGATTAGATAGGGGTGCAATTTTTACATCCATTAGAGAAGTTTGAAAATTAGGTCAAAATCTCTATATAAGGCCTAGAGGGGTCATTTTCAAATCATTTTCACCATCCATATTTGAGTTTTGAGAAGCTTCTAAAGAGGAAAAACAATATTCGTCCCAGTATCAACTCATCATTTTGAGGGCATGTGATAATATGGACGGCCACAAGACTACCCACCTCCAGTAAGTCACCAATAAAATTTTCTTGCACGTTTATTTTTGCAAATTTTTTACACTCTCAGTTAGTCATACGATCCAATGAGAGGGCTCGTACGAAAAATCACAAAGTTATCTTTTTTTGTCTGAGTCCATAGAATTTGTTACACGGGGATAACCCATCTGTCGTACAAAAACCTTCATAGAAGCCCACTTTGTCATTTGGCTTAATTAGATTTGTCATTTCAGAGTGTTTTTTCATTTCACATGTAATCTTGGCTTGTACAAATTTTGGTACCAGCGCCCCTTGTCTGTAGTTTTTCATTTGGGCAACAAAGGTTCTTTTTGATAGCTTATTCTGATTGATTACATGTTTTCTTGCTTTCGTAGCTTGCTTGATATATTGTCTAATCATTTCTTGTTGGTTGTAGCTGATTTTGATGTTGTTACTAATGCTTTTCACTATTTATTGTCTTGTAGGCGGATTTACCAGATATACAGTTTCACTCCACTTATCCTCCTACCATGCGCCCAGTGAGAGATTTGTCCGATGATCAGAGGGGTCACCTGAGGGACTGTGTTTTTGGATGGTTATCCCAAATGCCTGACATCTGGGTTAACTATGGAATTTTGATAGCTTTGGTGGAGAGATTCCATAGTGAGGATAAAACATTTCATTTACCTACTGGGGAGATGACTATCACTCCTGAGGACATATATAGGATTCTTCAAATTCCATTTGCTAGAGAGCAGATAGAGTATGATGTAGCCTCACAGTTATGTACATAGGCATTAATCTGAGTGTTCCATGATACATGATCTTGGACAAGGTCATATCTTGGGATGAATTGATGAGTCAGTATGGTACACAGTTTCCACTGGAGTGTGTTATCGCAGGGTTCATAGGTTTCTTCTTGATGGTAGACAGGAGCCAATGCGATTCCGTTGTGGTTGGGGTAGGGTACTAGAGAGATTGTCCATTTAGTTAGAGAAATTGGGTTGGGTTCACTTCCTTCTCGCGCACATGTATCATGAGATGCATGAGATCACTTATAAGGAAGTGCGTGGGATGGCCGCAGGAGTGCTAGTTTTGTAGATATGGGCCTGGGAACATCTTCCCATATGTAGGCTAGTGACAGATGATCCATGCCATAATGGACAATCATACATGTATAGGTATGCTAGTTTCCTTACACATCCCCACCTAGGGAAGACTGACTATTGGAGATGTCAGCTAGATGATCTTAGCTTGGTGTTCTAGAGGCCATATGTAATGACAGAGGCCTAGGCCAACTGGAGAGACCAACGGAAAGATTTCTTTGTTTCACATCCCTTGATTGGGAGGACATCCAGTGTTTTAGATAAATTCATAGTAGGTAGAGTAGTATAACAGTATGGTCATGCTCAGGGCATTCCATAGGAGTCGGAAGCATATGCTCATTTTTTTGATGAGGAGCATTGAGGGTGGTCGGCAATATTATCTCTAGCTCTCTGTACAGAGGATTTGATAGGTTTGTATAGGCATGTTTGGGACTATCTGGAGGCTATCATAGATGCAGGGGTCATGCCTGAGTATAGGGATTATTTCACTCATCACCCCTTTCCCAAATTGATAGATCTGACAGAGAGATCACCAAACATTAAGGAGGTAGATGTCCCTTAGAGGGCTACAAGCAAAGATGGAAAACCATATAGAGTACCCCAGAGAGGTCTGGCTCCTTTAGAGTAGGGACCACCATAGGTGCTAGCACCAGTAGGAAACCCATAGTTAGATAGTAGCACCAGCTAGGGGAGGGAGGTACCCTTGGTTCCATATGAGTTCAAATCCTGGTAGCATAAGATAATGAGGAGATGAGGGATGCTTAGCCAGATCTCTCTCTTAATTAGGCTGTCATATAGGTTTGACAGTGCATATCTACACAGGCACATGTGAAGGAGGAGGGAGTACCACAAGAGCAGACTCCTTAGGACATGATTAGGACATTGGGAGGATGTGCTCAAGATATGCAGATATAACTTGTAGTAGCACAGTCCCAGATCACAGAGCGAGATCAGGCAATCACAGGCCATGATGAGAGAGTCCAGAGATTGACCCAGGGGTTCATGGATGAATAGGATTCTTCAGAGAGAGGTCATTCATCAGACCAATTGGGAAGCTTATTATGTGGTGGCGTATAGTGCAGTAGTTCCTATGGCATAGAAAGTGCCACCATATTCATAGTATCTGGCAGGATGTAAGGGAGAAGGCCTTCAACCTAGAGTAGATGCTCCTCTACCTCCACCCCCTAATGGTGGCGAGGGAGGAAGTGAGGCCTGATTGTCCCCTTTCTTGTCTTATCCCCTTTCTTATTTTGAAACTCATATCATTGTACTTTATTTATTTGCATCAAAGATGCACATTTTTTCTTGAGATTCTAGAGAACACTTTCTGTGTACATTTAGACCTTGAGACATATATTTATACAATGATCATTTTTTGTGCTCCATGTATTGCTTTCATTTCTTTATCTATTACTGATGTATATGTTTCTCTTTGAATATCATGCATTCTAAATGGTTTAGAATCTAGAGCATGTATGTTGATAGTATCTTTTCTCCATAGATGATATACTCAAACCACATCGTTCTTGTGCATTTTCATGAATATATGTCTTTTTTTGTTTATACTGAGCATTTGTGCATAGGTAGGTAACCTTAAAGAGATAAAATGTAGTTAATCACTTCAGTAATAGATTTGGGGAAGCAACTGGTTAAAGGAATAGCTCTGTGTTTGGATTATTTTGTGGAGTGTTTTTTATAATGCTATGTATGCAAGCCTAAGAATGCAAATGTAGCCTACGACACTTAGTAGTCAAGTCACTCATTCTGGTAGTCCTTAGTTTCATCATCACACATTTTAAGACATCAAAGATGATACAACCTTTATGGTGCCACTACGACCATAAGGGTATGAATATAGCTTTCATTGGATACAATATGGGATACAATATAAGAATCTAGGTATAGGAACTAGGATGACCTAAACATTGTCTCCAGTTGATTTTGCAAACATACACCAGTACCAAGACATTCAGAGCCAAGATAACCATGAGTGTTTCTTAGCATAAATAAGAAAAATACCAGATAAGGAGATAGTCCCAACCTCACCTTAGCGTGCAAATAAGTAGGATCGAGGGATGCGAGGCTCATCCACCTGATTATGGAAGCTCTTACCCCATACACCCTATTTTCTTGATGAAAGGATCATTGGGACCATACCAAGAAGAAGAATCCAAAGAAAGTATTATGAAATCATTGATAACAGACAACATTCAACGAAACGATCATCAAGCATCTATTTTGTGTAAGTTGTTGATGTGGGTATTGAGGAACACCACTATGTTGGTTTGTCTTTATTGTTCAAAGTTTGTATGTTTTGTCCAATGTGTGTTTAAAACATAGGTTTGTCCAAAAGGGAGTGTTGAGAAACATTATTTGATTAAGGTGTTGAGAAACACCAGTGTGATTAAGGTGTTGAGAAAAACCAATGTGTCAGTGGAAAATTGTCCAGGTGGCTAGAAGAATATGATAGCAAATAAGGGGTAGGAGAACTGACAAGCTATACAAATGTAGGTACCAAGATGCACACCCTAGGACTCAAGAGGATGATCAGTTCCAAATGTAAGAGGTCAACTTTACTGTTGGCACAAGGTCAAGATAGTCAAGTGAAGCCTTGATATATGGATCACTAATTACAAGTGGTGCCTGTTGCCAATTTTTCACCACTTGGAACAATTTCTATTTTTTCTACCAAGGTGCCTATTTCTAGGTTTTCACCAAGGCACTTTTTTGTATTTTTTATTTTTTTTCTTTTCTTTTCTCTTTTTGATTTATTTTTGATTGATTCTTCAAGGCGCCTATTTCTAGGTTTACACCAGGATGATCATTTTTCAGTACTTTTTCCAAATGTTTTTTACTTTTCCTTCATTTTTTTGTTTTTGGTAATTTTTTAGGATCATATATGTACATTTTGTTGGCCAACAATAATGCCTCAAGTGTAGAACTTCTTCAGGTGAAGAGAATTGATGGGGTCAGTGAAATTTTCCTCCTCTAGAGTTGATATTTGATAGGATCGAAAGCCAAATGTTGTGGTGATCACAAAGGGACCCAATCAGTTGGGTTCAAACTTCCCTTTTTGTTCATGATGTTGCTGATTTTTTGGATTCTATTTAAGTACAAGGTCACCAACCTGAAATTCTCTATGTCATACCTTCTTGTTTTAGCCTCGAGACATTCTCTTCTAATAGACCCTTAGATGGTCAAATTCTTCTCTTCTACATTCATCAAGTAGTTCAAGATCCTAGATTCTAGAAATCCAATAGTCTTCATCAGTAATGAGTCCATGTAAGTTAACTCAGAGCTATGGTAGTTCTACCTCAATGGCTTTGCGCCATATACCAAGGAAAATGGTGTTGCCCCTCTAGGTGTGTAGATACTAGTTCGATAGGCCCATAAGGATGGATTGAGTTGAAGATGCCAGTCTTTTCATGTCTTATTGATTGTTCTATGTAGGATATTCAATATGTTTTTATTGGAAGCTTCATCTTGTCTGTTTCCTTGAGGATAGTAGATACAGAAATAGTGTTGAGTAATTTTTATTTTTTCACATAACTCATCCATATCCTTGTTTTTTAGATTTTCCTCCATTTTTTATGATTATAGAGGAGGTTATCCCATATCTAAAGATGATATAATTCAAAATGAACATGGACACTTGTTTTCTAATTGCTTTAATGATAGGAAGTGCTTCAAGCCATTTTGTAAAGTACTTAGTTGCAGTGATAATAAATTTGTACCCTCTAGAGGAAGAGGGATATATTTGGCCCATGAGGTCAAAGGCCCATTGTTGGAATGGCTAGTGAGTGATAAAAGGTAACAACTCTTGTGTAGGAGCATGAATGAGGTTACCATGAGTCAAACACTTTTTTCAAGTTTTAGCAAACTGAATAGCATATTTTTCTAAGGAGGGTCAGTAGTATCCTATTTGCAAGATTTTCTTAGCTAACGAAAGGCCATTCGAGTGTGACCCACAGATACCTTCATGGAATTACTTAAGTACACACTTGCATTAATCACATTCTAGACACCTAAGGATAGTACCATCAAGACCTCTTATCTACAAGTAATTAGCTATGATCAAGTAATGTGATGTGTTCCCTATGAGGTTTCTTTTTTTCATTTTTGGATAGGTTAGGGGGATAATTTGGTCATGGAGGTAGGAATAGATTTGAATATAGTGGGAAGGTTTGGTTCCCACAATTGAGTAGATAATATTGGATTAAGACGAGTCATATGTAAGGAAAGGGAGTCCTTCCACCAAGAATTCATAGCGAAACTGATGCTCCTCTAGTTCTAGCATCGAAGCTAAAGTAGCCATAGCATCGACAACTCTATTTTTTGCTTTGGGCACTTGTTGGAAGGTGATGAACATGAAGTATTTATTGATATCATTGATCATCCTTTTATATGGAACAAGCTTCTCATCCTTTGTCTAATATCAATCGTTGATTTTATTAATGACTAGATGGGAGTCGCCATAAATATGTAGTTCTGTGATTATCCATTCAATGGCCATCTTTGGTCCATTTTCCAAGGCTTCATATTCAAAAAATTTATTAGTGCAAGGCAACATTATTTTGTATGCTTTAATAATTTTGTAACCTTGAGGTGTAATAAAGAGTGCTCCAACACCAGACCCTTTTTGAGTGAAGGACCCAACAAAGAACATCTTCCATGTGTGCTTTGTGAGGTGCATGATAGCTTCATCAGGAAATTATACAAGTAGGGGTTGGTCATTTGTGAGAGGAGCATCTGCCAAGTATTCATAAATAAGTTGTCCTTTGATGGCCTTTATGTCTACATATTCGATATCAAACTCACTAAGAATCATGACCCATTTTTCCAGTCATCTTGTGAGAGTTTCTTTGTTCAATAGATACTTTAGAGGATCAATTTTAGCAATCAGCTTGACAGAATATACCAACATATAGTGTCAAATATTTTGAGAAGAAAAAACCACAGCAAGGTAAGACTTTTCAATAATAATGTAATTATGCTCATATGACACCATGGTTCTACTTATGTAATATATAGCTGTTTAATTTCCTGTTCCATCCTATTGTGCTAGAAAAGCTCCTAGTGATGTGTCGGTAGCTAAAATGTAGAGGAGATGCTTTCCTAGTATTGGTGTCATCAGTACGGGTGGATTAGCTAGATATTCCTTGATTTGCTGGAAATGTTTCTCACACCCTTCATCCCATTTGAAAGTAACTCCTTTATGAATTGTTCTTGTTAAATGTTGTGCCATATCTACAAGTTGGGAGATAAACCTTCTAATATATTAAATTCAACATTGAAGAGTACTAACTTGACTAATATTCTGAGGAGGTTGCATGTCCATTATCGCCGCTACCTTTTTAGGGTCAACCTCAAAGCCTTTTTCTGAAATGATGTACCCCATAAGCTTACTAGAAGGTACACCAAAAAAATAATTTATAGGATTTAGTCTAAGCTTGAATTGTTTCATTCGGTCTGGAATTCTTTCTAAATCTACTAGGTGAGTAGCTCTTCATGCTGATTTTTCCAAGGTGTCATCTACATAATCTTCCATGTTTTGTGCATCATATCATGAAATATAGGAGTCATAGCTTGTTGGTATGTTGGTACAACAGTTTTTAGGCCGAAAGGCATGACATTCCAACAAAAAGTGCCCTAAGAACATGTGAATTTGGTCTTGTCTTGATCCTTAAGAGGTATCCTTATCTAGTTGTAACCGCAAAAAACATCCATTAGAGAGTACATCTCATAACCGGCTGTGAGGTCCACAATCATGTCAATATTAGGTAATGGAAAGTCATCCTTAGGGAGAGACTTATTTAAATCTCTAAAGTCTATACAAACTCAAATGGACTTATCATGTTTAGTTACAAGGACAATATGAGAAATCGAATCAGCGTATGCTATGGCACAGATGAATTCAGCCTTCAGTAGTTTTTCTAATTCTGCCTTGACTAACAATGCCACATGAGGATGCATTTTGTCAAGCTTTTTCTTGACCAACTTAATTCCTAGATAAATTGACAAGTGGTGCATATTCAGATCTATGTCTAGTCCTGGAATGTCTGAATAGGACCAAGCAAAGTTAATTTTCTTTTTCCAAAAGAATTGGACAAATTCTTTCTTTTCTTGTTCAGGTAGAGACTATGCTAGGTAGATTAGCTAAAGTGCCTCCACTATTCCCAAATTTACTACTTGTGTTGGTTCTATAAGTTTTGAGGATATTTTTTGAAATTGATTAGGAAGGAGATAAATTTTCCCATCCTCTAGTGCCTTAGAGAGGTTTTCACCATTGGATACGCCTTTTGTTTTTACTATTTTGGTTCTGATACTGCCACAAAGTGGTTTTCACTATCAGACATTTTTTACTTTTTATCTTTTCTCTTTAGGATGAGAAACTTTATTTCCCCCTCTGTCATGTTCATGCTCATTACACTAGTGGAAGAGGTGAAGGGCTCGATGGCATTCAAGTAACAAGCCAGGGTGTAGGCGTTGGGTGTGGAGATAAAATTCAAAGATTTATTTGGGTTCCATTCAATCAGTTCATGATGAACAAGGGGCAAAGATTCAACAAGTTCCAAGGATAGCACTGAGTTATCAAGATTAAGGTTTTTTAATGGTAAGAGAATATCTATTACAACACTCTCCAAAGGATTTCCTAGGCCATGATTCATCCTAACATGACTATAGGAACTGTTGTTTGTATTATTCGAGTCTAACTCAACTGACCTAGTGTTAGCGTTCTCACTTTCTTCTCGAGCAGTCATTCATTCTAGGAAAACACTCATTGGAAAAACTTGAATTATTGAAGATGAGATACATGTATGAGGGTTCATTCCAAGATTTTAAAGACTCCAAGTTGTTCCATCCTCCTCCTCCTTTGAGTCTTGATTCTAAAATTCCTGTGGAAGAGTAGCCCAATTATTATTCCCAAAGTTCTAGTTTATGTTGGGAGGAAGAGGAGGCCTACCTTCCTCCTCAGCTTTGGAGTCAGATTCTTCTCTAGAATATTGAGTGGTATTATAAATTTATCCTAGCTCACACTAAGGAGCATATTTATGAATGACGTCAAATTCACTGTCAATTATAGCATCAGAGAATGAATCCCACTCATAGTCATTAGAGTCAGATTCAACAGAGAAGGGTAATTCTAACACATGAGTACGAGCCACAGTTTTCCCCAGTTAGGGTTTTGTTCCACTAAAACATGTCCCGCATTTTTCCCATAGTCATATTGAATGTGACTATGGTCAATTGTTTCTAAGTATGGAGAGAGCATTGTTGAAGCAATAATATTGTCGTTGGGGTCATTGATATTTTCCTCATGCTTAGTCTCATTGTTTTGTGTTGGAGCTGAATCCTCCTCAATAGCATGCATGTGATCATTTGAGAAATAGGGGAGGTTGAGAATGTGAGAGACAGGAATGAATTTTTCCCTACTTGGATATTTGACCTCAGACTCAGTCTCTTTCTCGGGTTCAATCTCTCTCATAGGTGAGTCAACTTTTTGAGTGAGATTGGATATTTCTACCTTAGCCATTTGGGCATATGTTTGTAAAAGAGGAGACGAGACCTCATTTGGTTCAAAGTGAGCTCTAGAGTCATTTTTGAATGATTGTGGGATGTATGGTTCTCCTTGATATCCAGGGTCTTGAATATTAAGCAATCTTTTAAAAGATAGTGGAGTGAGTTCTACCTCTTGATCACTCTCATTGTCAGATATATCCATGCAAGTACTATTAGGGATGTTTTAATAGGAAGAATGAAACCTTTTTTCATGGTATCCCACTCCTATTTTGTCCAAGGGATATCAAAACTCCATATGTATAGGCTCTAGTAATCCTTTATCTAGTCGCAAGGGTCCATTTCCTTTGTATCCCATTTGCTTGGCAAGCTAGCAACCTTTGCAATATTTCTCAGGGAAAATTTCAACATGTTTAATCTCTTGGTCTTCTCCCTTTTAAAGCCATGCTAGCAAATTTTTTTCCTCATTTTCTCTAGAAAGAGGGACACAAGCCCTAACCATGCCAGTCCCTTCATGTATCTCTAGTTTCTGACTGCTTGATGGTTTGAAGGATGATGATGGCATCCTGTAGGACCTAGGGGATGTAGGGAGGTTAGTCATGGAAAAATGTTATTCACCCATGTATGTATTCTTAATTTACAATTTCTCCTCAAAACTCTTCATGAGGGCTATGTGAGAGTCTTCAGACATTGATCCCTAGTGTTAGCTCTTTTTCTTGTAGAATCAATTATAATAGCAATGAATTCTAGACTCTCTAATACCCAATTTAGATTCTCACAGGGAAAAGGCTAATTAACAAGGATGGAAATCTTTCTACGCTTTGGGCTCCACATACCTGGGTGGGTGCACCTTTGACAAAGTATTATCTTTCAATAATCTTAATAGTGGATTAAGGATTTGTGATCCTTCTTCTTTTTATGCCACCAGGCTTAGGAAGGCTAACCTATTGATTCACTCTTCAAGGAATCACTAAAATGAATTATACTGAATACAATTAGCTAGACATGTATTTGAGATAATAGAAATGTAAAGATTGATTAAAATTGGATTGATGATAAAAACCACTTGTCAGCATTTTGGCCAGTGCCTAATCATGGGTCATAGAGTCAGAACAAAACATACATACATCAAGGATAATTAATGGAAATACAAATAAAACTCAGATGGAATGCCTTACAAACTATCCTCTCATCCTCATACCCCTATATCAAATTCTTGCATAAACCCTAACCCTTTGCAATTATCTGCAAGATTTAAAACTTTCCTTGGAAGCAATTCACAAACAATGGCATGGCTACCTTATAACCAATATACTCAAAATGCCTTACAAATTGAACATACAAGAACTAAGAGAAAATGCAAAAAGACATCATTGGTATCAAAATGGAGATTCCATTGTGTTTTATTAATGTAAGCTTGATATTAGTACATTCAAAAGACTCAAAAACAACATTCAGACATAATTCAGAAGTCTACCTTGTACTTTTATTTTTACCATCCTCATTACAATATTACAACTTACTACTTATAGACAACCACAACCATCTTGGAATCCTTTTGGAAAATAAGGGTGCAACAAGCTACAGATGACTAGGATAGAGGACATAATAAAGTTTACAGATGAGACAAAATTTTAGGCAGATGGGATAAAAAATCTTTGTTATAAGCTATTTAATCTTTTGTCCTATGATCGCCTGAATCCTTGAAGTTGTTCTGAGGTGGCTGGGTCCTTGTCATTTGGAATTTTTCCTCTTGCTAATGTAGAGCCCCCAATATCTGATTTGCTCAAACTACTCAACCTCTTTGTTGTTCGTTGTTCCCCTTATATTTACTATCTTATGCTACCGGGGTGACTATACCATACTTGCTAACCCATGTGGTGAACACCTCATCATTTGGCCAACTAAAACTGAGGACCTCATCCTTCTGGCTGTTGAATTCCTCCCAATCAACATTGGCTTTCTCAATTTCTACCTCCCAGGATTCAAAAAATGCCTTGGCTTTATTTAAAATATCAATAGTTAACACAAACTAGCCAGTATTTCCCAATGTAACAATACTTTTTGTTCTGCTAGTTAGTGTTTCATTCAATTGTCTTAGCCATAAGGCTTCATTTTTTATGTTCCCATCCTCTTTGAACATGTTGGGAAACATGACATATGTGTCCCTGGAGAACTCTTTTCTCAAAGTTGTTACCCTCCTGATGACCATGTTCTTCTTGGTGTCCAAATTAACCATAAATTTGAGACATTTATGGGTGCTTGTCAGGATGATATCAATATTGTTTTGATCCTTTGAAAGAGAGTAAAAATATTTGAAATGGGCTGCCTTCCCCTTCCAATTATTCACTATTAGATCCCACTGTTCCATTCCATCATTATGTCTTCTTATGATGCCTGCAATCTTCTTTCCCAATAAATAGAGGTTAGAAAGGTTGACCTCACTAGCACACCTCCTGAGGTTGGAAAATATCTGGTCAGAACATTTTTTCCCTCTTCTTCTAGTCTTGATCTCTCACTGATCAACCTATTTTTCTCAGCCTCTAGTTCTGTTCTTTTGGCATCAATGGATTCTTGGGTGGTGGGACTCAAAGGTGCATGGGATGGGGGATATGTCACAAATAGACTAGAGGAAGAGGGTTGGTGAGGTTCCTGAGAAATTACCCCTTGGGGCAAAATTTGGATTTTTTGCTTACCCTCTAATACTGCTATTCTATTATCCTTCAACAAGGATTTGACCTTTTCCTCATTGTAGGCTTTAAGTACAAATTCATACTTATCATTTAAGCTAGCATAAGCCTCCTTTTCTTTCTTATCTACCCTTAGGCTTAAACTAGCTATTTGAACAATGAGGTTTGCTACTTCAGTTCCTAAACTGTCAGCAACCCTCTTCACAATTAGGCTTCTTGTATCCTCAATATCATCACCTTCCTTTATTCTCCTCATGTCCTTTTTCTTCAATGACCAAATTGCTAGGGCTGCATGGTCTTCACTAAATTGAGCACCAATGGATGTCCTAGTAGTGGTCATAGGCTTTGCTTGCTTCCTAACAGCATCGAAAACTATTGCATCTGCTAAATCCCATTGAGGTAGTATGAGCACTCCCTGCTTCTTAATCATTTCCCTACCCTCATTAGGGGTGACCTTATCAAAATTGGATACCATCTCCTGCTTGACTTCTTTCTCTATATCTTCCTTAGCAGAGTTGGGTTGGGCTTCTTGCAACTTTTGGCACTTATGATTGAATTCGTCAATATGGCATCTCCATAGAAGTTGAATGAATGCCCTAGTTTTAAGGAAATTGTCATCAGACAAGAATTCATCACTGGCTTGCTTGGTTATAGGATCTAACTCCCTACTAGTAAATTCTTCTACTATGAGGTCAGCTACTATATGTTTAAGTGCCTCTGGCATCCCTTCTTGTAACTCCTGAGTGGTGACAACAACCTCACCAACATTCCTTAATTGCACCAATTTCTTAGAAATGGCTTGGTCATCATATTGCATGGGGAATTGGGAAGGAGAGTACAATTCACTCTCTTGTTATTTTTCTTCCACCCTTTGCCTTTTGGGAGAGGGCACTTCTTGAATATCAACACTTGTTGGCCTCTTTCCTTTATGCTGAGGAGTTTTGTCAGCTTTAGTTGCAATAGTAGTGTATCCTCTCCTTTTATAAACTACATAATCCCTAGGGGGGACTATTCTTCCTTGTGGAAATTTATTCAAAACATCAAGAGCCTTTTCTGGTTCATTTTCAATTATCCTCTGCTTCTTCTCATTTAGGGTCTGTATGATCCCCTCAAATAGATTCATTAGGGAGTCAATATTATAATACCATGGGAAAAATTCCTTTAAAGGATCATAAGTCTTGTCAAAATTACGTACAAAGTCCAAAGACTTCATTTATGCCATCCATTTCTCCTTCCTGGCTTCCTGGATACCAAGGTCAGAAATGTTTCTGATGATATCCTTGGGGTAGTTGAACTGATGTTCTAATATCAAGCACTTAGTCCTTTTCCTGAACATACCCATGATAAAGTCTTCATTATCTACACACCTGGATACAGACGTGGCTTGATGATAAGGCTCAAAATACTTGTGAAACTGTGTCCACCCACCTTTGGTTATGATGAAATGTTGTTCTCTAGTGAGGGTAGTAAAAATGTTTCCCTTCATCTTTCCAGTCAGGGCTTCTTCTTGTAGCCCACCCAATTGCCTTATGATCTCTGCTATTCCAATCTTGAGAGGGACTCTATAGGGCAGCACATAAGGGGTTCCCCTATATCCATAAACCCTAATTACTATAGAAAAAGGGTACAAAATTAGATCTCCCCAATTGTGAGCAATTTTTAGTTCTAGGGTGTATTCCATAAGTCTTAAAAGCCTCATCATCTCAGTGTGGACCCTAGCATTTTGTTTGCATAGCAGTTACTTGAGTCTAGTTGCAAAAACCCTATCAAAATAAACATAACTAGCACTCTTCCTATCCCATGATAGATCAGTACTCCACATCTGAACAGGCAATTCTTCATCACCTTGGAACTTAGTCAATTCCATTTCTTCCTCAAAGGAGTTTGCATTGTTGAACAAGAAAATATGCATCATGAGGGAATACCATCCCATTGGTTTGTGTATGTTGCTGTCCTAGATTCTTTCCAGAGCCTCATGCATTTATTGGGCATTATAAGATGCAAAATCAAATACTACTGACAGGTGAGGATGCAGAATTTGAACAACCATTAACATTATATGGATAGGCATCATTACATCTTCATCTACCCCCAAAACATGGCATAGAGCACGGTACTGTTATGCCCTGCATCCCCGTCCCTACATTTTGTGTGCAAAATGTTGGGTCCCCCCTTTTTTTCTTTTGTTTTCTTTCTGCTTGCGGCTTTGCCTTATCTTTCTTTCCCTTATGTTTTCTTTCTCCGGGGTTTCCTTCCCCGGCGTGCTATTTTGTTTGCTTGGTTTTCTCCTCTGGGACTCCGGTCCCGGAGGTTGTCCTTCGGTGGGAACCGGATTTCAGACTCCGGGATTCTTCGTCATGATGTTCTTAGGGATATCATCTTTGGGAATCCCCGGGCCAAAAGTCCAGAGTTTTTTTTGCTTATCCGGATATTTACGAAAGGAGGAGGATTACCTTTTACCGCGGGTATAAATAGGACTTATCTGTCACTTTCACCTTTACCATGATTAAGACCTTCAAGCACTTAGAGATAATTAGAAGAGCAATTTCAAAGCGACTAACAAAGCATTTGCAAAAAGTTTATGATAATCAACGCTTAACATCTTCTGTCATTCTCAGGCAATTACAAGTGCTTCATGGTGGTGACTCTAACCATTTGGAAACTCAAGATATTGCAGAGCTCCTACGGTAAATCCTCCATTTCCTACATCTTCTGCATTCTCAGGTTGGTGTTTCCGTTCTCTCACTTCTCTGGTTTCATTCCATTTTGCCTTGTTTCGCTTTGTTTTTGTTTGTTTTGTTTCTTTGCTTCATCTGGTTCATTGTGTTTCTGGTTTTTCTGCCCGTTGGTGGGTCAGCTCTGCCAGAGGGTTGTCTGCCCTCTGTGCAGGGGTAGTCCATTTGTAAAATAGGTAAATAGCTGTTTATATGTTTCTGCCTTGTCTGGTTTTCCCGCGAGCGTCATCCTACATTGTATATTCATGTATATATGTATATAGTTGTAATATAACCTCTGTATATCTCCTAATTTCTATTTATATATCCTTCAGCTCCATGTATATCCTTCCAGGTGGCTTGACAAGCTGGTCGAGTTGCCTCTATTTCTGGTTTTCTGCCTCCAAACTTGCTCCAAGGCTGAAAACCACCTGTTTGAAACTTGGCTCTTAGCCGGTTTCAAACAGGTAGTTTTCTCTCTCCTCCATGAAGTCTATCAGAACCTCATTTGTTTCCCATGCATGCAATTAATCCTAGCCAAGTGGCTTCCACTTTTCGCGCATTCGGACAGTTTGCTCCGACATCATCGCTATCACTTCTATTTAATACCTACGCACATGGTGCCCACGTGGGCTCCATGACTTGGTTTTTTTTTACATGTTCTCACCAACGGTCATTTCTCCAGGCTTCGGGTCTCTTTAACTCATCCATCTTGTGTCTTTACCAAGTGTGATAAAATTCCCCGGACCCGGATGTTTGATGATATCTTAAGTTTACGATATGTTTTGCTTTTTGATTATCTTTGCATGAAACTAACTTTTCAGGAAAGCAAACATCACAGTGGTAAGATCTCCGGACCCCAGAATAATTATTTTGATGAATATATTCTGACAGTCACTTTATCTCACAGGTTCCCGGAGTTCATCTTCCAAACATGTCTGAAGCGTCCGCATCATCTCCCCCCGGAAGCTCGGAACTACCAACCGCAGCAGAGACTAGGGCAGCCGTAAAGTCCAAGATGGAGAAGGCCCTGGAAAAGATGCCCCTCACCATGAAATTTATACAGGATAATGTCATCGTGGGCTCAAAGATTGAGTCCAAGGTAAAGCTGATAACTGACACTAATGTTGAAACATGGTCGGAGATGCAGGCCTTGGTGAAGATAATGCACATCCAGCGACAGGCTGGAGATCAATTGGCAATCAACTTTGGGAACTCTGAAATCCTCTGGGCGGCTTGCTTCCCATGCTTTGTGCAATCTCTGGAGCTTATCCTGACACTGGAAAAACCACTAAAACTCTTCTATCTGGGCCATTATGCTCGCGGCCGCAGAACCTACAGGGTACCCCACTCCACTGGTGTCCCTCAACCCAGTCACATTCTAGGCGAGCCTGGGAATCCCATAGTTTGAGAAGGCCTCAGTGGTCATAAGGACTGATGCCTTGACCCAGTTCACACAACTGGAGGATGTTGCCCGGGTATACATGAATACCCATTGGCTCAAGGTCCCAAAGAGGGACCCAAAGAGAATGAAGATAGAGATTCCCCGCTCTAAATTCAAAGAGAGCATCCAGATGGGGATGATAGCATTGGCCCGAGTCTTCGAGAAACCCTCCGCCCAAGAGTTTTCCAAATGGATGTACTATTTCCTCCTTGGCATTGGTACCAAGGGAGGATACTCTGACTGGGCGATGATAATTTCTAACCACGTTGACTCCCAGTTCTAGCAATTGAACCAGAAGAAGAAGTTCTATATGTCTTCCTACATTTTTTGGGCCCTAGCGCAGAAGAGGCCCCATTCTCACGGCCTACTCACTGATGGTGTACTCGAGATTGGCCTGGGACAAAAAGTACCATGTGAGCATTTCCCATAGGTTCAATGGGAGGCTAGCTTCCCCAGTTTCTGCTGGGTAAACGATGCATTCGTTTACTACCATTTTCTTACACCCACTCGGGATGCTGGATACTGCCTGTCCACTGAGGCAATGAAGTTGGTCCATAGTTATGGACACTACTATATTCAGTTCCAATAGCATACATACATTAGGGTTGTCGGCTTCTCTGGGAAACCCTACTTGTTTCCCAGGCATTACGGGGACAAGATTGTGCTGTTGGAATACTGCCAGCAAATAATGGAGGTGCATGCCTTCTTTGCCCTCAAAAAGGTCCCTAATGTACCATTCCCAATCACCTATGGGAACTACACCTATAGTCTGGCCGCCGCAAAATAGGCAGACAATGAACTTAAAAGTTACAACCTGCAGGAATTTTATCTAGCGCGGAAAAATTTTGATCCGCACGACAGAATTGTAGCAGCAATGCCCCAAACTTTAGAGCCCCATCACATACACATGGAGGACTTCTGGGCCGATTTCCAGGATGATGTGGATGTACGGAGCTGGAACTTCATCAGAATGATGGCCGGTATGATGCATAAATTGAAGCTCCGCAAATTCCCGGTGGACTTTTCAGATGCCACCCCCACTATTGATCCAAAGTACAAGGAAAAGGGGATCGATAAAAAGGACCTTCCACCAGTAAACTGGGATGCCCAAGAAGGGCCCACTATCAAAGAATTCACTTGAGAGGTGGTCGAGAGAAGCCACGCCTATTTTAAGAAGGTGTGCCCCGGGAGTACCCGCCGAGAAGCCCAGCCGGCGCCAAAGTTAACTCCACCACCGGTACCAAGATTGACCCCGGGGGTTGGGACTTCTTCGCAGGGTGCAGACAAAGGAAAAATAATAGTTACAACCCCTTCTGTGCAAGAAGTCCCCATCACCGAGCAAATAAAACAATCGGTGGCAGCCTCCCAGCAAATGAGGGAGCAACTGATAACGAGGCTGGCCACCCCACCACTTATGGTCGGGCCGCTTCGTCCCTCCTCCTCCCCGTCATTAGAAGCCTTAATGGTAAAGGAAACGGGAGTGGATCCCTTGGAGGAGGTGGCAATAAGAGATGCGGGACCTCCTTTGATTACCCGAAGAAAGAAGAAACATAGCAAAAGGGCTAAGGCAGACCCGGGGATGGAGGCATCCCACCCCCAACAAGTTGAAATCCTTTCTTCTAGTTCCCCAGAATTGGAAAAGGAAATAGAGACTGTAGAGGCCCCTGCCAGTCCCCCTCCAGAAGAATAATTTGATGTATTTGCGGCTGATGAGTTCAGGAATCTACAGGGGGACGATACACAAGCTGAGGCAGAAGTCCCAGGGGTAGAGTAGGAGGCAGAAAAACAAGATATGGAGCAAGAATAGGAACAACAGCAGCAGGCAAAAAAGGAGCCAGAGCAAGAGATTGCCTCCGGGGCTCAAGCGATACAAGGTCCAGGGGTGGACCAACAGAAATCAGGTGAAAAAATGGCATCTGCTGGGGGAACTAGACCTTTGGGAATAACCGTAACCCTAGCCGCCACATTCCAAGGACCACTCCCGGGAGCGACCTTCGGGCAGGTGATCACAGCGGCCCAAACTCTAAATCTTGGCCTGATACCTCCCCTCCTGCCAAAAGAGGTACCAAATAAGGAGGAAACCCCGACAGGAGAACAACAAGAACAAGAAGAAGAGCAGCCTGAAGAAGAGCAGCCTGATGGAGACTGGAGAGAATGTCACTGTGAAAGAAGAGGCAGGGAGAGAGACAGATAAGGTCCATGTTGTTGAGGAGAAACAACCACAAGATACTTGGAAAGAATCAGGAGAACAAACTCTAGCAGGAAGGCCACCTCTCCCACCCCAGTGGCTGGTAGAAATCAGGAAGAGAAAGGCTCAGTCTGCTCTGGTGATTCCTCTCTCCCTGGCCGAAATGATGGCCCAAGTTTAGGCCCCGCCAAAGGAAAAGAAATCCTAGGTAGTTCACACTCTTTGAACTGGGATGGGCAGAGAAACAGTTGCCATCGTGGCAACACCTCCCTGAGACGCTGATAAAGCAACCGCGAACCCCGCAGACTACAATGTTGCAGAGGTATCCCTAGGGAAAAGGGGAAAGCAAGGTGAGGTAAACTTTCTGAAGGAGGTAGCAAGGGCAGTGGAAGCCCAGTATGAGAAAGAGGCCCAGAGGCTCAAAGTGGAAAAGGAGAAGAATGCAAACCTTATGGGATTACTTACTAAGCTGGCCCGACCCATTAACGCCGCTCCTCAGGAGACCTCCATGTCAGAAGAACTACCGCAGAGTGACATAGACTCCCTGCGAGTAATGAAAAAGAAATCCAAAGTAGTGGACGAGTGGGTCACCCTACAGATAGGGAACACCCATCGTTTCCTAGCATCCACCCTCCCGAATCTATACACAGCCCGGCAGGTCATTCATTAGGCGAAAGCGCTTATTGAGCAGTGGAAGAGTGATGTTGAAAATTACCAAGCATGGAAGGTGGAGCTCGAAGAGCTCCTTACCTTAGGAGAAGATATAATTTATGAATCCAAAATTCTGGGTGAGGAATCATTTGATTTTGTAAGAACCCAACACTCCAGACTTGACCTCACATTGGAGGTAACCAAGCAACTGGTAGGGTCCTTGCAAGAAAAGGTAAATGCTGTAAAATATTCTTCTAATTTATACAAGTCTTTTGTAATAAAGGCTTTTGGGGCTGATCCCCTTAGCACAGATACATATACCCCTGAGGATTCATTTTTTGGGAGTTTTGATGAAATAATGAAGTCCCAGTATCAATCCCCGGTGGGGACGGATGGGACCCAGATGGCGAAATTAACCAGCATGATACTTAAGGGTCATGACGCTGCAAGGATGGCAGATGAATTTAAAGAAAATATTCCAGACCTCGGGGAACAAGTTGAAGTGGCCAAGCACATAAGGGCCAGCCTGAAGGATGTAGATGAAGATGGCATTTCCTGCCTCCTCCAGACTTTCAATGACAATAAGAAACCTTGAGCTTTCTCCAGAGGCTGGGGAAAACTCATATTGAGTATTCTTTATTCTTTTTGGGGTGTAAGTTCCCAGATCCCGGAGTCCCATATCCAAAAATTTGTATTCTTTCAAAGTGATCCGTGTCCCGGTCCCCGAGGCCGACCGGTCACTTTCAGGAGCAGTTAATAAAGGCTATCAGAAGGTAGTTGGCCACATCAAGGGGCATCGGCTTGGCAGTTGGTTTTCTGACAAGGTGGTTTTCTCAATGTGCCGCTTAGAGGTACACATGGCACATTGGAGACAAGGCACCACATTTCCCATTTATGAGGCATGTAGCCTCAGTCCCCAGGGGACCTACTTTCTTATTTCTCCTCTCTGGCTCTCTTCTCGAGGCCGATTCTTCTGCTGTATATTCTTGTCTTATCCTTCTGACATGACAGACCTATTCTGTCTCCAGGTCTTTTGTAGGGTGGCACAGGTAGTACCGGCTCCCAGATATTGTATTTTATTAAAACTTGATGTAAGTAGGGTAAGGGTTAGTTGTATAAATAGGCAGACCGACCCATTTCCAAGGGTCGGAAAAATTGATGATTTTGTTGTCCATAGCAATAGTAAAGTGATTTCTCTTTTTCAAGTTACAGAGCTCAATGCTCCATTGTTCGGTCCTCAATAGTTAAATGCTCCCCTAGAACCACCATTGTATCACGCACCAGTGATTGCTGGAAGGAATATTAATAAAGAAGGAAGAATTCTCAGCAATGAAGTTGTTGGCATTCCTGCTTCTAAATCAATGGTATTTCATGTTTTAATGTTCTTTATGTCTTCTACTCTGATATGTTAAAGTAGATTAACGACCTCTTTATTCCTGCTACTGATAAAATAATAGCTGATGGTTATGCATTTCTTCAGTATTTAGTGTAGTCTATCAGAGTATTATTGATGTTCCAGACATTTCAGCATGACTATAGTTAGATGAAACACTTCTAACCCTATAGGATCTTTTTTATTTTATTTCCTAAGTGTAGAATGCTAGGGGAAACCTTACTATATTGAATCTCCGAAAGTTTTGAGTTGAAGAAACTAGCTATCCCCCTCGAAAATAGTCACTTCTCCCAACCGAGCCCCACACCGTCGTGACCCAACACCCAGGTGCTTGAAGGCCTGGGGAATTTATTTTACCCGGATAACCTTTACAGGCGGAGTTGGCTGGTATCTCCGGAACCTGATGACAACTTATGACTGTTGGCAGACCCGGTCCAGAAAACCCCGCCAACAGAAACTGGCGCTAGAAGGAGGGCATGAACTCGTCCCATTCCCAAGATTCTGATTTTACACCTCCTGAGGGTTCCCTGAGTTATAATTTTAAAAGGAAAGCCTTCAGAAGGATTGGATCTTTCTCCCCAGCAAAATTTGAAAGAGTCCTCAGGTCTGCTCTGAATCCTGGAAGGTTTGTCAAACTCGAGCCCCCTGCTCGAAAGAAACGAACCTCAAAAATCATACCAACCACTATTGTTTGGGGATCTACCATACCTCCGAATATCCAAACTCCTCAGATAATTCTGGGAACCAGTGCCCAAACTACCCAACATATAGTTCCCCCAATGGCTACATACTTTGGAAACACCGGGTCCCCAATGGGAACTTTTCTGGGCGCAATCAACGACTTACCCTCCCACCCGGAGAAAATCTGCCCACGATATGAGCACTTAGGCTCACAGACCACGGAAGAACACTTACAGGCATACAAAGATTCCATGAACCGACACCGGATCCAAAAAGAAGACGTTGTGACTTGAATGTTTCCCTTGTCTTTAGGGCAAGGTGAGTTGAACTGGTACCTTAACCTTCCTGCCAATTCCATAAATAGTTGGCAGGACATGGAGGACGCCTTTCTGGCTGCCTTTCGCATACATGTGGACCCAGCCTGGTCTTATAGCCAGTTCATCTCCATCAGGAAGGAACCTAATGAACCTCTTGCAGCATTCAACCATAGGTTCCAGCGCGCTCTGAAACGGTGCACGGGCCCCTTCATTCCATCCCCAGAGGTAACCATATAGACCTACCTCAAGGCAATGGACCCTTTCGTTGCCACTCTCCTTTGGAGAACAACCACTGTGGGTGACCGGGACACCTTGGCAAAAGTCTACAACCTAGCCTTGGAGCTGTCCCGTGGTCTCAACAAATCCCCGGGCAGGATTGGGCTGAGCACGCCTTTCAACATGATTCCCGGCGGAACTGCATATGCCAGGGGATACAACCCCAATCTGGAAATAGGTGCCCCAGCAATGGTGATGCATCCTCTGCCACCTTTGGTAGACCAACAGGCACGATACATTTATCTGATGCAGACCTAGGCGGTGCCGGGTCTAGAAGTCTTCCCGTGGAACCAACTGCAGCAGGCACAACAGACTCAGACACAACCATCCAGAGTGCCTTTCTTCCAGTCATCCACAACTAGAGGATTGCCACCCTCGACTCCAGCTAACACTGCTGCCTTCCCAAGAAGCCAACAACAACAGTCGTCATATTGTGACGCTAACACTCAGTTGACCACCGAGGTTGAATCCCTCCGGCAAATGTTGTCCACTTTGACTATAGACATGGGCCAACTGAAGTCAGGGTCCTACGTGCCCCAGAACCCAAATTCCCAAAGGGGAAACGTCTTCTCCGGCCAACAAAACAATAATGTCGGAGGAAGAAACTTCAACAATGGGTCTAGGCCCAATCAACAGCAATGGAACAGTAATGCGAACACCGGAGGCCCGCCTCCAAACCAAAATGCCAACCAAAATGGTGCTAGACCATCGCATTTCACACCAGTCACGGACTTCCAGCCCATGACTAATTGGTGTAGACTACACGACACGGGTTCACACAATGACGTGAATTGTGCCACTTTGGAGAAAGTCATCATGATCTCCCAGCTAGACAGGCAACAATTTCATGATACCACCCCTCTAGAGCCTCCTGTCTAAGAAATAGCCCATAGTGCCTTCACCTGTGACACCATCTTCTTCGGGACTTCCGGGGAGGATGAAGAAGAATCTAAATTGCAGGGATTCTTTGATGAGTCTATCCCACCCTTTGAGGCCAACGCCTTTACTAACCCGCAGACTCCATATAATACTCGAAGTCAGGTCGGAAAAGGACTGGCTTACACACCCACACCACCTGCCAAAGACACTCCTCCTCCCTGGAATAATATGACTGACCGATCCGCCCCTCCAAAAGATCCTAGCTCTAACCAAACAAAAGATCTTGTCGAGGAGAATTCCCGATTCCCGGGGGGAAGATTCGATATTACAAAGGTGTTAGAGCAGACCACTACCTCCATGACCTTGATGGAGGTTTTGCTAAACTGTCCCGAGTAGAAGAAGTCTCTTCTAAAGCTCTTAGGGAACCCGAAAGCTGTCAGTCGCCCCCCCAAGACTATCTTGTTCGAAGATGCTAATGCGGCTGTCTTCCGCAGAAACAATGAGGATCCTCCCTTCCTACTAGGCCTGAATATCCACGGCAAGAATATACACAATTGCCTAGTGGACTCTAGAGCTTTGGGTAACATCATGCCTTTGTCCATTTTCTAGAAGCTCGGGTTCCACCCCACCCCGTCTAATGGTGCAGTAATCTAGTTTGATAAGACTGCTGTAAAAATGGTGGGGGAATTGAAGAACATCCGGATACATCTTATCCAGGACCCCAGGATAGCCAGTATCATTGACATCCAAGTGGTGGACATCCCAGAGACTTACGAGATGTTACTAAGTCAGAATTGGTCTAAGTCCTTGAACGGATACTTTTCGACTGACTTCACCCACTTATGGCTTCCATGGGAAGGAGAATCCAATAAGATCTGGGTCGAAAGTGAACCCCAGATGAAACAGGCCCTTACCAAGGTTGGGAGGGTCAACGAAGTCTTTTTCTCCAATACTTCTTTGGGGGTGTACCGACCCTTTGAAATCTTAACCTTTGATTTCATCCCCGGAGAGGATCCCATCGTGATACAAAGAGCCCAAGACCTACAAGAAAATATAAGAGTTGAGATTGACTCTCGAGGTACCACAGCAACCCTTGCCACACTCCTGTCCGACACTTGGTGTCGAGTGCACTACCAAAAACATTCAGAACATGAGTGTGAACCATGTCTCTCAATCGTTAACCGGCAACTTGATGCCTTCCAGAATAAACACATAACTGATTCCCTGGGACCCAGCACCCCTATGGGATGCACTCCTTTGGTGCCACCTCCCCAGAAATCCCAAGACCAAACACCTCTAGAGGTAAATTCTATACTCACGCCGGTAGTTCCAGGAGGAATCCCTAAGTCTCCTAGCAATAATCCAGAGAAGGCTACTCTGCCCCAGCCCCAGATCATGAATAATGACTTATGGACCCTTAAGTTCGATGGGTCCCGATCCAAACAAGGCTGTGGGGCTGGGGTAGAATTATTCAACCCGTGAGGGAAATCCTTCCTTGCGTCCTACAAGCTACAGTTTAACTGTACAAACAATGTCACGGAGTACGAAGCTTTGGTCCTTAGACTCTTATTTGCATTAAGGAAAGGTATCGCCCGCCTTCGGGCTCTGGGTGATTTAGAGTTGATTGTTAAACAAGGCCGGAGTCAATACACATGTCACGACAAAAGGCTGGCCGCATACTGCAACCGGGTTTGGAGCCCTATCAAAGATTTTGATGCCTTTGGCATTGACCTCATTCCCCGGCGACGGAACTATGTCTCGGAAGCCCTTGTTGTTTCTACCAGCACACTTGAGCCAATGGCCAGCTCATGACTCTGGAGGTTTTCAGTTGAGATGGTCCCCACCCCCTCCATTCCAGATAATGTCACCCACTTTCAGGTTTTTGAGGACGATCAACATATCCTGGCCTTCATGGAAAATGTTGGTGTCTTTGAAGATCAGATAGTGGAGGAACAAGACCATGACGATACCGGGCAGGGTGATGAAGACGATGGGATCATGGACTTGCCCACTAACACCATCCCAAAGGGGATGGTTGCATTAGAATTAATCTTTGACTCAGACCCTCAGGCCCGTGAGAAGGTGTCATCCTCCCCTGAGGGAGGAAAGTTTGAGAGGGTTAACATCGGCCAGCCCGGTGAAGAGAAGATCATCCACATCGGTACCTCTTGCTCCCCTAAGGAAAAGGAGAAGATTCTCGCGGTTCTCCAAGAATACATCGACGTAATTGCCTGGGGTTATGAAGACTTAAAGACATATGATACATCCATCATGACCCATACCATTCCCTTGAAGCCTGGCGCTAAGCCCTTTCGACAAAAGTAAAGACCAAACAACCCCCTGATAGAGCCTCTAATTTGCCAAGAGGTAGAAAAATTGTTGTCGGCTCGGATAATCTTCCCAATCCAGCACACTACGTGGGTTGCAAACCTGGTCCCTGTCAGGAAGAAAAATGGTGAGATCCACCTTTGTGTGGATTTCCAAAACTTAAACAAGGCATCTAAGAAAGATAATCACCCCCTCCCTTCATTGGATGAGGTGTTGCAGATAGTAAATGGATCTCAAATGATGTCCTTCTTAGATGGATATTTGGGATACAACCAAGTCATGGTTAAGTATGAAGATAGAGAGAAAACAACATTTACCACTAAGTGGGGAACGTTTGCGTATAGGAGAATGCCCTTTGGTCTGATCAACGTAGGGGCTACATTTTAGAAGGCCATGGACATCACGTTTGAGGGCCTTGTGAATTGGTGCATAATCATCTACATGGATGATTTGACCATCGTTTCCTGGGACAGGCGTGATCATCCCGTCCACCTCACTCGGATCTGTTAGAGATTTCACCGGTATGAAATATCCCTCAACCCCAAGAAGTGCATATTTAGGGTCACCGAGGGGAAGTTGCTCGGGCATATTGTCTCTGAGAAGGGTATATCCATAGACCCTGGTAGATTCGAAGCGTTGCTAAATTTACAAATGCATGGCAGTAAGAAAGAGATGCGATCCTTCTTCGGAAAAATCAACTTCGTGCGACGATTCATCATGGGATTCACAGAAATAGTTAAACCACTCAATGAGATGATGAAGAAGGATACCAAGATTGAGTGGAGTCCTGAAGCAAAGCGGGCGTTCACCCAAATCAAACAAACAATAATGGAGGAACCTGTTCTGGCTAGTCTAGACTATTCCCTTCCGTTTTACATTTGCTCATTTTCTTCGCCATATTCTTCCGCGGTAGTGTTAACCCAAAAGGTTGAAGGGGAAGAATGACCAATAGCTTTCGTGAGCTCCCCCTTCAAGAATGCTGAATTTTGATATTCATCTCTAGAAAAATAGGCCTTCGCTCTGGTTTGCGTCGTGAAGAAATTCTGGCATTATATTCTCTAGATTCCAGACCAGGCTGTCAAGTCTCTACTGATGCAGAGTGAATTGGGTGAGAGACAAGGGAAATGGATGGCCATCCTCTAGGAATATGACTTAGAGATACAGCCCATGAAGATAGTTTGAGGCCAGGGACTAAGTCGAGCGATGGCAGAAGAGACTCCCCGCATAGAATGTCAGACTTACATGGTGGAGTCCATCACCCAAGATCTGTGGTATACCAATTTGGTATACTTGTTACTAAAAAACAGATGCCCAAAGGGATTACCTCCCCACAAACACCGAGCCCTGTGGATGAAAAGCGCCCACTTCATGATCAAAAACTCCACCCTTTATCGCAGAAACTACGAGGGAGTGTACCTCCGGTGCATCGATAGAAACCATGCTATAAGAGTAATTGATGAATTTCATAGACAGTTTGGAACTGGGCATGGCTCAGCCAATGCCACTGCCCATCAGATCCTTTGGGCCAGATATTATTGGCCCTGTATATTCAAATATGTTTATGCTCACGTTAGGAAATGCCATACTTGCCAAACTGTGATGCATCATGAGCGTAACCCAGCTATGTATTTACAACCAGTCTACGAGGCTAGACCTTTCGCCTAGTGGGAATTTGACTTCATCAGGGAAATCAACCCCAACTCGTCTGCCAACCACCAATACATCCTTACTGCTACTGATTACTGCACTCGGTGGTCTGAAGCTATACCTTGCAAAAATAACACGGCAGACGTAGTTATCAAGTTCTTGGAAGAAAACATCGTCACAAGGTTTGGAATGCCCTTTGCTTTGGTGTGTGACAATGGTCCAGCATTTTCTTCAGCACAGTTACTCAAATGGACCTACAATCGGGGGATCACTCTGAATTTTTTCAGCAACTATTACCCCCAGGGAAATGGCATTGCTGAATCGACAAATAAAAATCTGCTTGAAGTGATCAAACATTTGTTAGAATAGAATCCCTGAGATTGGCACCAAAAGTTGAAATTCACCTTCTGGGCAGATCTCATTTGCATCAAGGCCACCCTGAGAACATCCCCGTTGCATCTGGTTTATGGTTAGAGCCCTGTATTTCGAGTCAACTTACAGATCCTAGTTTTACAGTTTATGTAGGAATTTAACAATAGGGACAACATCATGGAGGTTCGTCTCTTGAATCTGGTTTGAATGGAAGAACAACGAGATGTAGCCCTTGAACATTTCGCGCATCATCAAGCAGTGGTAAAAAGATGGTTTGACAGGAGAGCCTAGTATAAGGCTTTTCAGGTCTCGGATCTAGTCCTGTTGTGGGACAAGGCCCGGGAGAAGAAAGGAAAAAATACTAAGTTCCAACGGCTCTGGCTCAGACCATACCTCATCTCAAAAATCTGTGGGGCAAATACTTACCGCCTTAACACTCTGACTGGGGAACCTGTCGCATTGCCCATTAATGGATAGTTTCTCAAACACTACTTTGAGTAGGGTAAGTTTGTCCAAAGTTGTATTATATGTAAAGCCTTTCGCTTGTAAATATCTCTTCCGGGTGTCTCGTTACGAGGTGCCCTACCTTGTAAATAGCCTTGTCGGCTGTCCTCCGGGACAGTCCTCTTTTGTCATTTTTGTTTTCATTTTCAGTTTCGTTTCGGTCCTGACATTTTTTTCTGTCTTGCAGGAATTGGAATGCTTCACATAACTCTGGCCTCTGGTGCAATGTCTATGGCATGGTGAACTTTAGAATCTATCTTTAGCACGGTGGAGTCAGCCTGGTCTTTGGGGTTGTTTTACAGGTTATGACACATTTTGAGAAATCTCCATTGGGTGTTATCTCCGAGAGTCTGGCAATCAGTGAGCACAAATAATATAAGGAACAAGTAATCAGACACACTGAGGGTAGATCGGCTGTACTAATTGGTTGACCCAAGTCTGAAACTTTTAAGAATTCTTCCCGGGTCTAGAGCTTTATCCTCTCTTCAAACATCTAAATGTAGGTGGACAGGTGAAAGACGTACCGCTATTAAAATTAGCTAAGCTTAAGCTTAATGGTGAAAGGAGTACCGCCTTACCCATCCATAAACAAATAAAATAACAAGAGGAAAAGCGGGATACAACTCCGGCCTCTGGGAAGCGAGCAAATTGATGACTGGTTCGATGTAATTAGTGCCTCTTCTCTATTCTTCCTAGAGGTCATCAGCTTGATTTCCTTTCAAAGCACACATGACACCACTGATGAAGGGCTACGGACTAATTCCCACGTGGTCAGATTCTCTCAGATATGTTGCTCCTTGCCTATCAGATGCTTTGAGAAGCGGATTGTTCCAGTTTTGCTAACAAGAGATTCTATAGTTCTCAAATGCACTAAGGCATTTGTCCCTGATAGTCACCATTTGTTATGCCCTGCATCCCCATCCCTACATTTTGTGTGCAAAATGTTGGGTCCCCCCTTTTTTTCTTTTGTTTTCTTTCTTCTTGCGGCTTTGCCTTGTCTTTCTTTCCCTTCTGTTTTCTTTCTCTAAGGTTTTTTTCCCTAGCGTGCTATTTTGTTTGCTTGGTTTTTGCCTCTGAGACTCCAGTCTCGGAGGTTGTCCTTCGGTGGGAACCAGATTTTGGACTCCGGGATTCTTCGTCATGATGTTCTTAGGGATATCATCTTTGGGAATCCTCGGGCCCGAAGTCCAGAGTTTTTTTTGCTTGTTCGGAGATTGCTGGAAGGAGGAGGATTACCTTTTACCATGGGTATAAATAGGACTTATCTATCACTTTCACCTTTACCATGATTAAAAACTTCAAGAACTTAGAGCGAATTAGAAGAGCGATTTCAAAGCGATTAACAGAGCATTTGCAGAAATTTTATGATAATCAACGCTTAACATCTTCTGTCATTCTCAGGCAATTTCAAGTGCTTCATGGTGGTGACTCTGACCATTTGGAAACTCAAGCTATTGCAGAGCTCCTACGGTAAATTCTCCTTTTCCTGCATCTTCTGCATTCTCAGGTTGGTGTTTCTGTTCTCCTACTTCTCTGGTTTCCCTCCGTTTTGCCTTGTTTCCCTTTGTTTTTGTTTGTTTTGTTTCTTTGCTTCATTTGGTTTGTTGTGTTTCTAGTTTTGCCGCCCATTGGTGGGTCGGCTCTGCCAGAGGGTTGTCCGCCCTCTGTGCAGGGGTAGTCTATTTGTAAAATAGGTAAATATCTATTTATATGTTACTGCCTTGTCTCATTTTCCCGCGGGCGTCGTCCCACGTTGTATATTCATGTATATATGTATATAGTTGTAATATAACCTCTATATATCTCCTTTTTTCTATGTATATATCCCTCGGCTCCATGTATATCCTTTCAGGTGGCTTGACAAGCTGGTCGAGTTGTCTCTGTTTCTGGTTTTCCACCTCCGAACTTGCTCTGAGGCAGAAAACCACCTGTTTGAAACTTGGCTCTTAGCCGGTTTCAAACAGGCAATTTTCTCTCTCCTCCATGAAGTCTGTCAGAACCTCATTTATTTCCCATGCATGCAATTAATCCTAGCCAAGTGGCTTCCACTTTTTGCGCATTCAGACAGTTGGCTCCGATGTCATCGCTATCACTTTTATTTAATACCTACGCACGTGGTGCCCACATGGGCTCCATGACTTGGATTTTTTTTACACGTTCTCACCAACGGTCATTTCTTCAGGCTTTGGGTCTCTTTAACTCATCCATCCTGTGTCTTTACCAAGTGTGATAAAATTCCCCGGACCTGGATGTTTGATGATATCTTAAGTTTACGATATGTTTTGCTTTTCGATTATCTTTGCATGAAACTAACTTTTTAGGAAAGCAAACATCGTGGTGGTAAGATCTCCGGACCCCAGAATAATTATTTTGATGAATATATTATGATGGTTGCTTTGTCTCGTAGGTTCTCAGAGTTCATCTTCCAAACACGTCTGAAGTGTCCACATCATCTCCCCCCGGAATCTTGGAACTACCAACCGCAGCAGAGAGTAGGGCAGCCATAAAGTCCAAGATGGAGAAGGCCCTGGAAAAGATGCCCCTCACTATGAAATTTATACAGGATAATGTCATCGTGGGCTCAAAGATTGAGTCCAAGGTAAAGTTGATAACAGACACAAATGTCAGAACATGGTCGGAGATGCAGGCCTTGGTGAAGATAATGCACATCCAGCGACAGGCTGGAGATCAATTGGCAATCAACTTTAGGAACTCCGAAATCCTCCAGGCGGCTTGCTTCCCGTGCTCCGTGCAATCTCCGGGCTTATCCTGACAATGGTGAACCACTACAACTCTTCTGTCTGGGCCGTTATGCTCGCGGCCAAAGAACCTACAGGGTACCCCACTCCACTGGTGTCCCTCGACCCAGTCACATTCCAGGCGAGCCTGGGAATCCCACAGTTTGAGAAGGCCTCAGTGGTCACAAGGACTGATGCCTTGACCCAGTTCACACAACTGGAGGATGCTGCCTGGGTATACATGAATACCCATTAGCTCAAGGTCCCAAAGAGGGACCCAAAGAGAATGAAGATAGAGATTCCCCGCTCTGAATTCAAAGAGAGCGTCCAGATGGGGATGATAGCATTGGCCCGGGTCTTCGGGCAACCCTCCACCAAAGAGTTTTCCAAATGGATGTACTATTTCATCCTTGGCATCGGCACCAAGGGAGGATAATTCGACTGGGCGATGATAATTTCTAACCACGTCGACTCCCAGTTCCGGCAATTAAACCAGAAGAAGTTTTATATGTCTTCCTACGTTTTCTGGGCCCTAGCGCAGCAGAGGCCCCATTCTCACGGCCTACTCATTGATGGCATACTCAGGATTGGCCTGGGACAAAAAGCACCATGGGACCATTTCCCACAGGTTCAATGGGAGGCCAGCTTCCCTAGTTTCTACCGGGTAAATAATGCATTCATTTACTACCATTTTCTTACACCCACCCGGGATGCCGGATACCACCTGTCCACTAAGACGATGAAGTTGGTCCATAGTTATGGACACTACTATATTAAGTTCCAATAGCATACATACATTAGGGTTGTCGGCTTCTCTGGGAAACCCTACTTGTTGCCCAGGCATTGTGGGGACAAGATCGTGTTGTTGGACTACTACCGGCAAATAATGGAGGTGCATGCCTTCTTTGCCCTCAAAAAGGTCCCCAACATCCCATTCCTAATCAGCTGTGGGAACTACACCTGCAGTCTGGCCTCCGCAAAAGAGGTAGACAATGAACTAAAAAGCTACAACCTGCAGGAATTTTATCTAGCGCGGAAAAATTTTGATCCGCACAGCAGAATTACAGCAGCAATGCCCTGGGCTTCAGAGCCCAATCACATACACATGGAGGACTTTTGGGCCGATTTCCAGGATGATGTGGATGTGTAGAGCTGGAAATTCATCAGAATGATGGCCGGTATGATGCATAAATTGAAGCTTCACAAATTCCCGGTGGACTTGTCAGATGCCGCCCCCACTATCGATCCCTAGTACAAGGAAAAGGGGATCGATAAAAAGGCCTTTCCACCAGTAAACTGGGACGCCCAGGAAGGGCCCACTATCAAAGACTTCACTCAAGAGGTGGTTGAGAGAAGCCACGCCTATTTTAAGAAGGTGTGCCCCAGGAGTACCCGCCGAGTAGCCCAGCCGGTGCCAAAGTTAACTCCACCACCAGTACCAAGATTGACCCTGGGGGCCGAGACTTCTTCGCAGGGTGTAGACAAAGGAAAGAGAATAGTTACAACCCCTTCCGCACAAGAATTCCCCATCACCGAGAAAATAAAACAATCAGTGGCAGCCTCCCAGCAAATGAGGGAGCAACTGATAACGATGCTGGCCACCCCACCACTCATGGTCAGGCTGCTTCGTCCCTCCTCCTCCCCATCATTAGCAGCCTTAATGGTAAAGGCAACGGGAGTGGATCCCTCAGAGGTGGCAGCAATAAGAGATGCGGGACCTCCTTTGATTACCCAGAGAAAGAAGAAACACAGCAAAAGGCCTAAGGCAGACCTGGGGATGGAGGCGTCCCACCCCCAACAAGTTGAAATCCTTTCTTCCAGATCCCCGAAACTGAAAAAGGAAATAGAGCCTGCAGAGGCCCCAGCCAGTCCCCCTCTGGAAAAAGAATTTGATGTATTTGTGGCTGATGAGTTCAGGAATCTATAGGGGGACAATACACAAGTGGAGGTAGAAGTCCCGGGGGCAGAGCAGGAGGCTGCAGAACAAGATATGGAGCAAGAACAAGAACAACAGCAGCAGGCAGAAAAGGAGCCAGAGCCGGAGATTGCCTCCGGGGCTCAAGAAATACAAGGTTCAGGGGTGGAGCAATAGAAACAAGGTGAACAAATGGCATCTGCTGGGGGAACTGGACCTTCGGGAATAACCGTAACCCCAGCCGCCACACTCCAAGGACCACTCCCGGGAGCGACCTTCAGGCAGGTGATCACGGCGGCCAAAACTCTAAATCTTGGCCCGATACCTCCCCTCCTCCCAAAAGAGGTACCAACTAAGGAGGAAACCCTGGCAGGAGAACAATAAGAACAAGAAGAAGAGTAGCCTAAAGAAGAGATCCCCAAAGAAGCCTACCAAGGTCCAGACCCAACAATCAACATGCATGACAAGGCTGAGGAGATGGAGACTAGAGAGAATGTCGCTGCGGAAGAAGAGGCAAGGAGAGAGACAGATGAGGTCCACGTTGTTAAGCAACAGCCACAAGATACTTGGAAAGAATCAGGAGAACAAACCCTGGTAGGAAGGCCACCTCTCCCACCCCAGTGGCTGGTAGAAAGCAGGAAGAGAAAGGCTCAGTCCACTACGGTGATTCCTTTCTCCCTGGCCGAAATTATGGCCCAAGTTCAGGCCCTGCCAAAGGCAAAGAAAGCCTGGACAGTTCACACTCTTCAAACTGGGCTGGGTGAAGAAATATTTTTCATCATGGCAACACCTCCCCCAGACGTCGATGAAGCAACCACGGACCCCTCAGACTATAATGTTGCAGAGGTATCCCTAGGAAAAAGGGGAAAGCAAGGTGAGGTAAACTTGCTGAAGGAGGCAGCAAGGGCAGTGGAGGCCTGGTATGAGAAAGAGGCCCAGAGGCTCAAAGTGGAAAAGGAAAAGAATGAAAACCTTATGGGATTGCTTACTGAGCTGGCCCGACCCATTAACGCCGCTCCTCCAGAGACCTCCATGTCCGAAGAACTACTGTAGAGTGACATAGACTCCCTGCGAGTAATGAAAAATAAATCCTAGGTAGTGGACGAGTGGGTTGCCCTATAGATAGGGAACACCTGGCATTTCCTGGCATCCACCCTCCCAGATCTATACATGGCCTGGTAGGTCATTCATCAGGTGGAAGCGCTTATTGAGAAGTGGGAGAGTGACACCAAAAATTACCAAGCATGGAAGGTGGAGCTCGAAGAGCTCCTTACCTTGGGAGAAGATATAATTTCTGAATCCAGAATTCTAGGTGAGGAATCATTTTATTTTTTAAGAACCCAGCACTCTAGACTTGACCTCACATTGGATGTAACCAAGCAACTGGTAGGGTCCTTGCAAGAAAAGGTAAATGCTGTAAAATATTCTTCTAATTTATACAAATTTTTCGTAATAAAGGCTTCTGGGGCTGATCCCCTTAGCACAGATACATATACCCCCAAGGATTCAATTTTTGGGAGTTTTGATGAAATAATGAAGTCCTGGTATCAATCCCCGGAGGGGATGGATGGGGCCCAGATGGAAAAATTAACCAGCATGATACTTAAGGGTCATGACGCTGCGAGGATGGCAGATGAATTTAAAGTAAATATTCTGGACCTTGGGGAACAAGTTGAAGTGGCCAAGCACAGAAGGGCCAGCCTGAAAGATGTAGATGAAGATGGCATTTCCCACCTCCTCCAGGATTTCAACGAAAATAAGCAACCTTGAGCTTTCTCTGGAGGCCGGGGAAAGATCACATTGAGTATTCTTTATTCTTTTGGGGGCGTAAGTTCCCAGATCCTGGAGTCCCGAATCCAAAATTTTGTATTCTTTCAAAGTGATCCGTCTCCCAGTCCCTGAGGCTGACTGGTCACTTTCAGGAGCAGTTAATAAAGGCTGTCAGAAGGTAGTTGGCCACATCAAGGGGCATCGGCTTGGCAGTTGATTTTCTGACAAGGTGGTCTTCTTGAGGCACCGCTCAGAGGTACACCTGTCACATTGGAGACAGGGCGCTGCATTTCCCATTTATGAGGCATGTAGCCTCGGTCCCCGGGGGACCTACTTTCTTCTTTCTCCTCTCTAGCTCTCTTCTCGAGGCCGATTCTTCTGCTGTATATTCTTGTCTTATCCTTCTGACATGACAGACCTATTCCGTCTCCAAGTCTTTTGTAGGGTGGCACAAGTAGTACCGGCCCCCGGATATTGTATTTTATTAAAACTTGATGTAAGTAGGGTTAGGGTTAGAAGAGAGTTGTATAAATAGGCAGACCGGCCCATTTCCAAGGGTTGGCGAAATTGATGATTTTGTTGTCCATAGCAATAGTAAAGTGATTTCTCTTTTTCAAGTTGCAGAGCTCAATGCTCCATTGTTCGGTCCTCAATAGTTAAATGCTCCCCTGGAGCCACCATTGTATCACGCACCAGTAATTGCTGGAAGGAATATTAATAAAGAAGGAAGAATTCTCGGCAATGAAGTTGTTGGCATTCCTGCTTCTGAATTAATGGTATTTCATGTTTTTATATTCTTTATGTCTTCTACTCTGATATGTTAAAGTAGATTAACGACCTCTTTATTCCCACTACTGATAAAATGATAGCTGATGGTTATGCATTTCTTTGGTATTTAGTGTAGTCTATCAGAGTATTATTGATGTTCCGGATATTTCAACATGACTATAGTTAGATGAAACACTTCTAACCCTACAGGATCTTTTTCGTTTTATTTTCTAAGTGTAGAATGCTAGGGGAAACCTTACTATATTGAATCTTTGGAAGTTTTTAGTTGAAGAAACCAGCTATCCCCCTCGAAAACAGTCACTTATCCCAACTGAGCCCCACACCGTCGTGACCCGACACCCAGGTGCTTGAAGGCCTGGGGAATTTATTTTACCCAGATAACCTTTACAGGCGGAGTTGGCTGGTATCTCCGGAACCCGATGACAACTTATGACTGTTGGCGGATCCGGTCAAGAAAACCCCGTCAACATGTACATTTTTTTGGCTTTGCCATTAAAGAGATCCAACTTGAAAGGTTCTGGTGTCCTAGGCCCTACTACAACCAAGTCTCCTATTTTATTAAAGTACCCCTTCAATGCCTCATCCCTTTAATATTCCCTTTGAGTTTGGTATACTTCTTTAAATTACTCAAAATCAATATCATCCATATGCACTAAGGTGTCAGTCAGATTGAATATCCTTTTGATTTCATCAGCTGATACAGTTAATATCACATTTCCCTGGGTATCCCTAACAACACTAGCCACCTTGTCATAAGTGTTTGCAATCAAAGTGAACAAATCACTGTCCATAAACACACCAGGTTCTATCAATTTTCCTATGTCCAAATCCCAAATGTTATAGTCTGGGGTAGGGGCATTCCTCTGGCTATAGGCTGTTTTGAACAGAGTAAGACCATCAAAACTAGTCTTGACATCTTTTGCCCATCTACCAGAATCATATAACCCATCTCCAATTTTGAAACGGGGATGTGGTGGAACTACCCTTTTAATTTGAGTGGTATCTCTTGTGGATAGTGGCAATTGCTGTGACAAATCTTCCCTAATGTTTCTTTTTTGATAATAAACCTCTCTAGAAATCTCAACTCTAGGAGCCATTCTGAAGCTAAGGTCTTTCTTTCGATATTAGATTTAAATTCTGAGACAAAGTTCTAAAAACATTTCTAAACTGCAAATCCCACTAACAATTTGAATGTTGGTGAATCAGAAAAGCTTACCCATTCCGCATAGTAGTTGCATGAAGCCAATTTTGTCTGCAATCCTATTTTTGCTCAAATGATTTTGATGAATCATTGTGACTGCAAGTTGACTTAATCAATTTTACGGCCTCAATCAAATCATTCTTTTGAATTGAATTCAACTGGAGTGGCCACACTTTCTGTGATTAATTTGCAGGCTTCAATTTCACGGCTTAACGGCTGTCTACAACACATTTTATCAACTTTGAATTTGAGCCGTAGATTTTGGACATCATTTTCTGCATCTGACGGCTAGCTTATTTTCCCAAAAAAAACTGTTTACCCAAGACACGTGACAACACCACTTAATCACTTACTCACTAGATGTCGAGCATTTTCCTTTTAAGCGATTAAGAAGACCGTTAGATATAAAACAACTTAACTGCCTTCTTAACTCTTGCCAGCTCTGAATATCTGGGTCCACCAGCTGCCAGGTGTCATCAGCGCTTAATGACTTGTCTGATAGATGTCATGCATCTTGGGTATAAGCCATTACACCTACCGTTAGATCTTTCTGAGCTTTAGCAACCTTTATGTTGTATGTGACCGGACCCACATTCTTTCCTGGACAAATGTCGCTACCGCTTAATGGCTTACCCATTAGATGTTGCACACTTTTCTTTTAAGCCATTAAGCGAGCCGTCATGTTTTTTCATACTTGCCCACTCTTTAACTAAGAACGTTTATGACTCTTTGGCCCCACCAAGGACACACGTCACCACCACTTAATCTCTTAACCGATAGATGTCATTTACCTTTTGATTAAGCCATTAAGCAGGCCATTCGATCAAAACCAACTTGCTCACCACATAAGATAATGATATAAAAGGGATTTTTTAGTGGCATGACTTAGGAATTATTAAAGCGGTTAGGATAACACAATCTTCTTAAAAAAAAACCCATTTAATGTGAACACATGACTTGAGGTAACTTAAGTGACTGAAAAAGTAACATAAAAATAGAATCGGCCAAGACACTTAGGGTTTTTTAGACATTTTCCACCATTTTCAACTAGGTTAAGGGTAAGAACAAAATTTGTAGAGGCATAAGAATAATTTTAACCCTAATTTCAAAGCCTTGGACACCACCAATGACAAGGTACCCTAAGAGAATTACAAGGCACAATTCAAACAGGAAATAGCACCAACACCTAGGATGCTTCTTTATTATGAGGGACCATGCTCTCTGCCTATTTTAGTGCATTATAAGAGTAGGTGCTATCAAATGAGATAGAAATATCTACCCCATTATGTAGGAATTTCATACACTGATGATATGTAGAGGGAACAACTTGGATTTCTTGGATCTAGGGTTGTCCTAGCAATATGTTGTACACCAATGATAAGTCTAATAATTGGAAAATGACATTTCATTTGACTTTTCCTACTTGAATGGGTAGCACTACTAGTCCTTTTGATGACCTTTCTTCTTCATCATATGATTTTATGGTAATTTTCCTCCTAAGATCAATAGCATGCTCGGAGAAACCCAGTGTTGTCACTAGCTTAAGAGTATAGTTGTTCAAACCAGTGCCTCCATCTATCAAAACATGTTTGACTCGATGCTTATGAATTAGGACTTCTATGTGCAAAGGTTGGTTTTATGGGTGACTGGGTGTCTTATCATCTTCTTCTAAGAAGGACAGATGCTGAGGGGAAGTCAAATGATTCACCATGGTCTAGAATTGACTGACATAAAGGTCTTTGGGAACATTAGTTTCTAAAAGTACAGTCTCGAGGATCTCCTTATGCGATGGTGACAATTTTAGAAACTATAAAATAGAGATCTAAGTGGGAGTCCATTGTAACTTCTCAATCAAATTTTAGTTCATGGTTGGAAGTGATATAGTAGCTTGTTTTGATGATGAGGGATTTCTTTTTGGTGCAATGTTTTTCTTAGGCGTAGACGCCACCCCTTAAAGAGTGACCTTAGATTGACCACGAGTGACCACATTAGCAAAATTGGTTTCTTTATTTGCAACAATAATGACATTGACTGATTGGTCAAAGGGTTTGAGCATCTGTATTACATTGTCAGTGGTGGCATAGGTATGATTCACCATGGTTCCTGGGGATTTCAAGGATTCTCCTTTCTCATAAGATGGCAAAGGTTTCTTGAAGGCTTTATGGTCATTGTTTGATCCGTGGGTACCAACCATAATAGTATTATTGTTGATAATATCTTGTATCACATGTTTCAGCTTCATACAATCATTCGTCAAATGTCCTTTGTTCTTATGGAACTCATAGTAGTGATTTTCATTCCACCACTTAGTTTTTACCTCAGGTTCCCAAGGTTTTGAGCTAGGGATCGTGATGATCTTACTAGCAACCAATGTCTTTAACACATCCTCTAAAGGCTCTCCATGAGGTGTAAAATTTTTCTTGGTTCGTGGCATCCAAGGTGCCTTATCTTTCTGAGAGTCCTCAGTGTTCTTACTAGAATTAGGAGTAACCAAATTATGCTTGGTATCCCATATGCTATTAGTGAGGTTGAATACTGGTTCCTTAGGCTTATACTCAGGTGAGTCAACTACACCATAATTAACCACATTATGATTCTTATTCTAGTATTTACTCTTATCCTTGCTATTGCCATTGTTAGAGGATTTATCATCTTTGTTCAAGGTGAGCTCTCCTTTCCTTATGAGAACATCTTTTATCCTCATAGCGTTGTCAATTAGGTCACTAGAAGAGGTGTGTTTTTACATTTGTGCTGCATAATTCATCTCAGGAACCAGATTGTTGATGAAGATGTCAATCTTTTATAGTTCAGGGATTTTCCTAGGGTATCTTGTAGATATCTTTCTCCATCTTTGGATATATATAACAAATGGTTCACCAACATGTTTCTTAGTGTTACATAGATTTAGCATTGTAACAGTGTGCAAGATGTTGTATCAATAGTGTTAGAAGAACCTTTGTACAAGCTTGTCGAATGTATGAATACCAGGTGTGAGCTTTGTTAACCACTCTAGGACTTGGCCACTGAGGCTTCACAAGAATTGTCACATTATATATTTTGTTTCATGCATAAATTCCATACTAAGGGCAAAAAATTCCTTGACATGATCTTGAGGGCCACTTTCCCCATTGTATTTGTCATATTTATGAATTTCAACCTTTGGGGGAAACAATGGCATGTGCAAGTTTTTAGAAAATGGGAAAGGACATATAGACTCCAATGAGTATTTTCTAGGAGGTTGTTCCTTTGCTTTCTTTAGTTCCCTTAATTCACATCTCATGTCCTATAGTTGTTGGTTGAGAATAGTAATGGGTGACTCTGTTGGAAATATTCAGGATTAACCAAGTTACTGAGAGGGGAGGGGTGAATCAGTAACTCTACAAACTTTAAAACATTTCTGCATTTTTATATTCTTTAACCATTCATACATCTAATCTACTACAACCATGAAAATGTAATCATTCATAACACATAACACAAAGATTGGTAACCCAGAAACCTTCCAAATAGAAAGTAAAACTGGGGTGGGG
>MU225240.1:7267008-7278702 GCA_018584345.1 Thuja plicata
TGCCTTACTGTTCGGTTTGAACTGTTTGATCGGTGAGCTTTACTGAATGCTCGGTATAGGCTGTGGACTGAGTGATATGCTCGGTAAGCATTCAAAACCGAATAAGTGTTTTCACTAAGTGCATTCACTTATGCCAAATGTATCATTATTCCAACAGACTCTTCCTCTTGTTGTATGAGTCCCTCAATATCAAAATAAGGTGGAAGTTTAACACTTGTTGATGCAAGATGCATGAAATACTTGTCTTTTTCCAATTGCATAATAGTGTGCAACATATTCTGAAACTGTTTGTATTTTTGGAACATCCTAATCTCTTCATAAGTAGGCTCCTCTATGGAGGAAGAGGCACTTATAGTTTGACTCTAGAGGTCATGTTGTGACCCCCAATCGTAATCTGACATGGTTGATGCATTGTGTGTAACCAAGGTTGGTGAGTCAAACAAGGGTATTGTCTGTTGTGGAACCAAAGTGTCCTTTTGTAATATTTTAAAATTTGTTTTGGGTTTATGAAAATAAGGTGGCCCTTAAGAAAATTTTTTGATAGCTTTTCCCTCGAAATCAAGATCAGCTTTTTGACTTCTCATTTGGACCATAAAGACAATCACAGTTATAATTATAGAGTAACTAGGTAGATGAAGTCAATGTCAAAGATGTATGAATGATTTCTTGTCTAGTATCTTGAAAGAATAAGATAATAAGGTTTGTTGAACAAGGTACAAGGTATTTCTCTATGAGGTACGAATACCTGTTGGGCGATGCTTGTGACCAAGTTGATATGCAATAGATTGTTGATGAAAAAGTGTAGGACCAACGAGATCACACAAGAGACTAATATGAGTGACGTTGGGTAAGCCAAGTTTTTGTAGTTAAGAACCAACAATTATTGCAAAAGGACCATAAAAGAATACCCAAGACAGTTTTCCACTTGTTTTCTTTTGTATTAAATATCAAATTTGGACAATGTGTTATGTTTGTCAAAGGTATTGTTGTTGCAAAGGTTTAAATGTTCAAGTGTCTCAAGCACATCAAACACAAAGAGGAGATAATCAAGAACTTTCTACTCCTAAATTCAAATTGGCTTAGCATCAAAATCTTTTCCCATGCTTGATATTCCTTCACCTCACACAAAGTGATATTGTCTTTTTTCAGGACTATGCACATTTTGGGTTTTGAAAAGAGACTCAATTCTCGAATCACATAAGCTCCCTCATGCCACATTCATGATTTAAAATATCCTTGGGAATACGTATGGTGAGTGTAAAATCTTTAGGTGATCTGGGTAAATCCACTTGGTTTGATCCTTGCACAAATATTATGATGCTTTCAGAGGTGAATCGGGTAGCCTCTATCTAAAGGTGTCTAGTAAGGACATCCGTTCATGTCTATCTCTTATAGTTTTGAAAGTGAAATTAAGGTGTATAGCCCTAAAAGAACCCAAAATTCATAGTCTTGCAAGCAATATTGAGCCCTCTTGGCTCTACACAAGTTTAATTTATTCCCCTTGTAGTATTGTAAACAAGATTAAGACCAAAATGTCCCTACAAGCACCTAATCAAATGTAGTCTTGCTTAGCAAGATTAAGGCAACAAGGCCCTACACATGAAGAAACATTAAGAATATAAAATAGTCATGTCTTCCCTCTCTTTGGATTGAAGGAATCATTTGATTATAGTGGGGTGGAGAAGCTGGGTTCACTTTTTTCCCACTTGGGTCATTCCCAAAATATTGCTCTCTTGACAGGCCCTCTAAAGGTAAATGCAAGAAAATTAAATAGATAGCTAGTGAAGGTCAAGATTTCTAATTTTCCAAAAGGAAAAGAGAATACTCTCCTACTTCATAGTGTCTCCCAAACACATCAAGCACATGTTCATTTACCAAAATAAAAGTGTTACTTGTTCAAGCTCAATCAAACACATTTGGGTTTCTGATTCTCCCAAAGAGAGAAGAGTATAATCCCCTCATGTCTAACTTTGTACAAACAAAAAACACCCTAGTTAAGCTATGTACCTAAGAAATCATCTAAGAAAGAAAAAAATTTGTTTGTTTGATGAAGTCAAGGCAACCTAAAAATACTAACATTACTAGTTTTCAACTTTCTTCTCTCAAAGCGTCCTACAAACACAAACCATTAGTAATTTTGCAAGAAAAAAGTGTGCTAGTGAGGCTTTGATAAGAGAATCTTCCTCAAAACGTCTCACAAAGACTAGTTAAGCTACAAAAATAGAGAGAAAAAGGATCACACAAAACATGCCACAAGTTAGAAAATCAAGATTAGCTCATTACGACCCTTAAAAATGCTCACTCTTTCTGAGATGACAAAAAATAGAAAATAGACTAGAGTCGAAACTCGTACGACAATATATATATTCCCAAATGACAAAACATGCAGTGATCAAATCTCGTACGACAAATGTAATTACCTAAAATGAAAAAATAAGTAGAAAGCAGACTTGTGTGACAAATCTATTATTCCCAAATGACAAACTATAGAATCATGAATTATCGTACAATTTTTCAACAAACTTTGTACGACAGTAAGTGCAGTTTCATAAAAAATGTGAATAAGGAGGAAAAATCAGTTTTCTACCCCACGGTGGGCACCAGTGTGTGTGGTAAAATGTGTTATCATAATATACAACCAAACACTTCAATAAACCATTATATCAAAAGGTTTTAGTATCAAAACGAAGATCAAACATAACATAAAAGCCCTTGAAACTGGCTTATTGCTTCCTAGTTTAAGCGAGTGTGATTCTCATGAGTTGCCCATCAAATTGGACACAAAAATCAATGACTTGAATACTCCAAAATGGAAGATTCAATGCAAGATGGAGCAAGATGCATAGACTTGCATACTTTGATCTTAAAGACTTTAAAAATGGAAATGTATGAACTATCAAACTAAATGCATGATTACTATAAGAAATGAAACTAAGATGCATGATTACTATAAGAAATGAAACTAAGATGCATGATTAAGCTACCAAATGAGAATAACAGTGCATCTACATCAAACTATGAAAGGAAACTAGAATTCCATTAAGCTAATAAATGAAGCTAACAATGCAATAATGCAAGTAAAATACTATGCAAGTAAGAACTATAAGTGCACAAATGGGCTCTAGAATGGAAATAACATTATGACTCTACTCTAAATCTTCTTCTACTACCATGAGAAAGGGAGATATCCCTTTTATAATAGATTCTAAGAAATGGGTGGTTGAGATTAAGAGGAAAAAGGAAATGATCAATGGTGAAGATGCAACTTCCCTCAATCCATGTGAGCTAAGTGTAATGGATTTGATTGGTCAACCTTTGTGGAGAATAAGACAAATTGGTATTTTCCCTTTTATTTGTTTTATTTTGATTTTTGAGTGCACACTCATGTGTGAATGGGTTCATTTTTTTATTTAAAAGGGACTTTGGATTTTTTTTATTTATCCCAATGTTTTATGCAATTTTGAGATTTAGGCTTGGGTAATTGATTATTCGATTCAACAGGTTAGGATTAGGATTATGTAAGAAAGTTTGATTCAGTTCTCTCATAATTAGAGTCTAGAAATAATTTCTTAGTATTTAGAATTTATTAAGACCAAATAATCAGAAATAGGGGCCATAGGTTTGCTAGACCAATTTAGGTGATTACAGGCATAGACTTGGAGGAATGCTGGTAATGTTGGCTTTTTTTCCCACAGAAAAAATTTGTAACATCATATTGAAATAAAAATATGAGATTACATATTCAATAATCTAAAGAATCTTTTTAGAGGAAAAAACTAGAAAACACCACAAAAAGAGAGCAAAGAAGAAACATCACCATAGCTAAAGAAGGCCAAAAAATCTACCAAGGGAAAGACAACTCACCAAGAAAGGGAAGAGACCCCAAATAGGAAAAAGACAAAAAATAGAAACAAGATAAAAGAGGATCATGAAATATTATACACAGAGTGTGGATTTCCTCTCAATTAAGAATCATTCATGTGTTCCCTAATTCCCCATCTATCCATAATCAAAAATATTGTCCTTTGAAAGGATATATGCCTCCATATTAAGCTCTTTGTGAACATGATGAAAATATATTTGGACAAAAGGAAATGCACATCCTATCAATCATTTCTTTAATAGGAGAGAGAAATAAATTTTCCACCAGATAGCTCCCATTTATCCATTTGACGATGACTTCTGAATCACCAAAAACTTTAATTTTTTCTATTTTTTTTCCACAACCAAATTCAGCAGTAGTGTCAAGGTCATAATCTCACCAAAATTATTGGTACCACTTCCCAAACCATCACTAAAGGATATACAATGTTTTGGATTGAAAAATAAGATAACTTTGGGACCACAATGACCAAGATTATCTTGAAAATCCCCATTAAAAAACCCCAAAGGATATGTTTTATCAATCATAAGAGGAGTCATGGGACTCCGGTTTTTCACCTCAAGGATAAACTGAAAATGAGAAAAGATAGATAAAATCTGAGAGGAGCATTGGAAGGAAGGAATCAATTTATTTTGGAAAATAACAGTGTTTCTAGCAAGCCAAATACCCCAAGCAACAAGAATAGGTAGAGTCATGTAGTTGTTTAGAAACCCATTATGATACCATTTATCAAAACATAACAACAACGTATCTGCATCTCAAAAATTCCTCTAACCAATCAATCTTTCCATATAAGACCAAAATTTTCTAGTATAAGGGCAAGTGACTAAAATGTGATCAATAGATTCCAACTCCATCAAAAATAAAGTGCAGCACCTAGGGCTTTGCCAATTTTTTTTGTATCACATCCCAAGTCAAGACTTTATTATGGAGTGCGAGCCACATAAAAAATTTAGTCGTATGGGGAGCATGAATCTTCCATAAGCTCTTCCACCACCAAACAACAACCTCATGGTCCACAATAGGAAATAAAGTCTTGTATCCCAAGTAGATAGTGTACACACTTTTAGCCTTTCTCTTTGACCAAACCAAAATATCTTCCTCACTCGACTCCACATAAGTCTATTGACATAGTCTTTCCAAATATCACAGTCCCTTCTCGTCAAACCAATCCTTCTGGTAGTTTTAAGACCTTGTTTCCATAGATTGCTAGCATTTTGAACAAAATCATGAGAAAGAGTAGTAATACCTTTCTTTGATAATTTTTTTGTAAAATCCACAAGGAGAAGATGGACATCCCCACTCTGAATCCAAGGATAAACTCCCACTTTAATGTCTTCTCCATTTCCTACCTTCCAAGATAGCCATTGACGAATAATAGGAAAGGAAAGAACAAAACACATAATAGAAGCATTATGAGAAGTTTTAATTTGGGATCTAATCCACTCACCAATGGACTTTGGAGAAATTTATTTCTATTAAAGAATATTATACCACTTCCCTCTTTTAGAAATAAACCTCCAAACACTCTTGACAGGTAGTGTTGTACAAAATAAATGTATGTTCTTTAGACCCAAAACTCCCTCTTCTTTTTGCTTTGAAATATACATCTGATTTGTAAGTGGGATACCGTTTTTATCCTTATTCCATTTCCACAAAAAAAAATCATTTTTTCCTTATTATCTCAAGCACACTCTTGGGTATTTGAACTAGAGACAACCAATAAACAAGTATAGCTTCAAGAACAATTTTTATCAAGGTAAGTCTGCCCCCAATGGATAGCCATCTATTGCACCACATGTCAATACATTTTTTAATCAACCAAACCCAATCATTTTTAACATAATTGTTTGGTTTTAAAGTAAATCCTAAATATTTGAATCCAACTTGTAGATTAAATATTTGATAGGGGAAACAATGCATCTTCCAGTTCTAGATATCAACCTGCAGTCTATTAACAAAAACAATGGATTTATGAGTATTGACTACCATACCCGTAGCAGCACAAAAAAGATCCAAAATTTCCTTAAAATTGGTCATTTCCATCCTGGAGCCCTTGCAGAACATAAGTATATCATCTGCAAAAAGGAGATGAGTTAATGTAGTGGATCTACCGATCAAAATACCATGTATGGAACCATTTTGTTTAGCATCCATTAAATCCTGACTTAAGCCCTCAACAACAAGTAGAAAAAGAAGTGGGAAGAGAGGGAAGCATTTCATATAAGAATGGCATATCAGAGAGAACTGATACAACCCATAATATAATTTACCATGTAAAGACAAAAACCAAGATGTATCATCAATAACCAAATATATAACCAATTTAATCTATCATAGGCCTTGGACAAATCAATCTTCATCACCACCACATGAAACTTCTTAGTTTTTATAGTGTGAATACCTTCTTGTGCAACCCAAATGGCTTCATGAATATGTCTACCATGTAGGAAACCAAATTTTTCACAAGAGATATTTTGAGACAACACATCCTTGACTCTAGAATAAATAAATTTTGCAATCATTTTGTATATGCAATTACAAAGAGAGATGGGGAAAAAGTTATCAAAACTTGCTAGCTTGTCCTTCTTGGAAATGAGAGAAAACAATGTTGAATTAAAGGCCCCAATAATTTTTCCATATTGACATGTTTCTTCAACCACTCGAAGGATATCATTACCCAGGTAATAAAAGAACATAGGAAAAATTCAATATTCCAACCATTAGGTCCAAGACTTTTGTCTTTTTTAAAGGATCGCATAATATCCCTCAACTCTTTCATTCATATTTCTCTTGTAAATCTCTGATTTTTTTCCTCATCAACAAAGCTCAAAAATTATGTAGATATTTTCACAATTTCAGCAATATTAAATCTATCGAGTTCCTTGTACAAATGTTTGAAATGTTTAACTCCCAAATCAACAATCTCTGCAAATGTGTTAGCCTTTGATCCATCCTCCTTTGTCATCTCCCATATTGTGTTTTTCTTTTACCGATAGTAGAAAAGTTATGGAAGTACTTTGTGTTCTCATCACATTTTTTATCCAAAGTGTATGAATTTTTAGTCTCCAATGAACTTCTTGTTCATTCTATAGCCTCCTCTTTTTGTTTTCCAACTCTAAAATAGTTATTCTATTAGCCTCATTTAAATCATTATGAAAATCAGAAGCATAAAAGCTATCAAGCTATTGTTCCACCAATTTTAAAGAGAAATCTTGGTCCAAACATCTCTTAGGTGCCCAGGAAATAGTATCCTAGTTAACCTTATTTAGATTTTAATAAAATTGCATGTTTTTGATAATCTAGAAGAAACATAAAAAAAGGTTACATTTTTTTTAACAAGGTTAACGAAATCATTGTCCAAAAACTAAGAGGGATTGAATTGGAAAGGAGAAGTTATTGGAAAAATGGTGAGCACTCCCCTCTATATTCATGACAAGGAACTAACCACCTCTTGTGAATTCTATAAGTCTAGTGGTTGTATCAGGAATTGGCAGGTCGATCTTTTGATGCAACGACAACCACACTTGTAACAAGTGGTATTAGATCTTGGTCACAGGTTTGAATCCATTTATGTAATGTTGAGGGGGATATTACTAGAAAAATGGTCAGCACTCCCCTTGGGATTCGTGACAAGGGATCAACCGCCTCCCATGAATTCTATAAGTCTAGTGGTTGTATTGGGCATGGACAGATCAATATTTTGGTGCAACGACAACCACACTTGTAACTGAAATTTGTTTTGGATCAACATTTGCCAACTGAAAAAGAATAGGGAGGTGATTATGATATCCTCCCAAGATGACCCAAGAATGAATCTTGTCATAATTGTGTAAAAGAGAATCATGAACCAAGAATCTATCCAGACTTTTAGCAACCCACTCAGAACCAATGCACATATTCCTCCAAGTAGGAACCATATGAATGGGGGTCAAATATATCAAAATGGAGGCCTCTAGTTTATGCTGAAAATACCTAGCCAATGGATCAATACGTGCATGTTCACCCCAAACCTCTTTAGTAGAAATAGTGAAATTTAGATCTCCCCACAAAATGAGGTTATCAGAATTGAAGAAATCATGTGCATATTTTCCCAAAAATTCTTCTTATTTGTAGAAGGGCCATATATATTTATAACAACAAGAGGAAAACCCATTTCCTTAGAGAAAATATTTTTGCCAATTCAAGTTTCAAAAATAGTAGAGTCAACCAAAGCCATGGTACTCTGATTCTAGCCAGTTTTATACCTACCATTTTTGCATTTGTATTTAAGTTTCTAAAATCTTTCGACAAATCCATTTTGAACATATCTTGTGACGAAGGCATTTCATTAGCTCACATTTTTAGGAGGCATTTTAATTTTATCAAATATGAATGGTTCATATTGCTTCCAAATTTTTATCAGATTAAGTTAAAATAGTTCAAGGTTTGATTTGAATAAATTGCTTTTTTCGCTTATGATAACTCCAGTTTGATTTATCAAAGAGGGAGTTGCATTTATTAAGTGCCTTTAAATTGGTACACACAAGAGTATATAGTAGATCAAGTAGAAGTGGTTTAATTTTCTCAAAAGTAAAAAAATGAAATAGAAATTCTTTTCTTTTTTTGTAATAAAATCTTAAACTAATTAACTTACCAAAGTAACTTTATAATAATAGTAATTCTTGTTTTAGGTTTCATTCACTAGGCTTAAAATATAAGATAAATTTGATAAGCATGAAGGTTGTATACTTGATCAAATATTCATGTGAAATCAAGATGCTAAGTTTAAATTTTTAAGTATTTTTACTTTTTTTAATAAATTATTTCTATTAACATATAAGCTTATTTAGAAATTAAGAAAAGAGTTTTCAATTACTGTTTTTGAAGAATTATTATTCATAATTGAAAGTACTTTGGGAATGAAGTAATTTTATTTAATTTTTTTGCTAGAGTGTGAATCTATCTTAATTGATTCATGTATAGTTAAATTACAAGAATCGGGTGTTTTTAATGAATAAAATAGAATTATTTCTTAATGGAAACCCTTATTTATAGGGGAAAACCTATTTTGTAGGATAGATTCCTTAATAATAGGGAAATTGTTAGCATATGCTAAAAATAGACATAACCCAAAATCCAATTAAAAGTGTTAGATCAATAATAAAGTGTCATTTAGGATATGCTAGGATACCGGATATGATAGGATAGCATAATAGAGATTTCCCTTGATGTTTTTATGCCTTCGAGCATATACATCAAGTTTGTCTAACAGTGTTATTCTTCTTATTTTATTTCCAATTATTTTATCTAACACTTTCAATTGGATTCTTGTTTATGTTTGTTTTTAGTAGATTCTAACAAATCTCAACATTTCAATTAATTTGAAAGTTGGATGGAATTCCATTCCCTTTAATTTAACCAAGTGATAGAATAAATTAATTCATTATATAGTTGAACAAATATCATAACAAATAGATGTGAAGAAATAACTTAGAACTTCCAGAATTACACTTAACCTTATGTTTTTTCATTTATTATGAGATTGCTAAATATGACTCTTTCTTTCTCTATGGAATCTCTCCCACAAAATAAATTTGTCCATGTAATTAATATTTTTAAAAATAAGTATTTCTTTAGAGTAATTGGTTCTTTTCCATTTCACTTTTGACTTAAGTTTACTTAGGTGAACTTATTTATTAGGAGGATTTTATTTATTTGGATATTATATTTAGGAGGATATTGTTGAGTCATACTTTGATTCCAACTCCTCCTTTGATATGGTTGATTCCTACCTATGTGTTAGAGTAAAGGGTTCTTTTCCATTTCACTCTTGACTCAAGTTTACTTAGGTGAACTTATTTATTATGAGGATTTATTTATTTGGATACTATATTTAGGAGGATATTGGTGAGTCATACTTTGAATCCAACTCCTTTTATATGGTTGATTCCTACTTGAACTCAACAAAATCCTCTAGAAGAGTAGAGTCCAAATTGGACACAACCAAATCTTAGAAGGAGTTTGAGTTCAAGTAGGAATCAACCATATCAAAGGAGGAGTTGGAGTCAAAGTATGGCTCAAAAATATCCTCCTAAATATAATATCCAAATAAATAAAATTCTCCTAATAAATAAGTTCACCTAAGTAAACTTAAGTCAAGGGTGTTTACTCTAACACCCCCCTTAAGTACAACTTAGGGAGGAGACTAATGAAATACATAGCTTATGAGTCCTGGCAAAAAATCCATGTTAGGTACCCATGTACAATACAAATTCCCATAACTGGAGAAAAGGAGAAAACCCAGTGGGAGAACACCTCCTCTCCAAAAGAGACTAAATAAGAAGCTAAAAACTCTAGTAGAAGTACACACATGTCGCACCCCAAGAAAAGCAAGTAGATGAATGAACTTTCTTTTAGTGAAGGGTTTGGTGAAGGTGTCTATAGTATGATTGGATGTCTGAAAGTATTGAAGATCAAGGAATTTCTCATGAATCAACTCCCGAATGTAGTGCATGTGAATCTCAATGTTCTTGGTCCACTGGTGATGGACTAGATTGCAATAAATTTGAATAGCACTTTGATTATCACAAAAGATGATTGTTGGATTTTGGAAAGGAATGCCAAAATCAGTGAGGATTTTCTGAAGCCAAATGGCCATAGTAGCTGCATTAAATGCTCTGTGATACTCAACCTTTGTCGATGGAAGAGAAATAGCATATTACTTCTTGTTGGACCAAGAAACTAGACCTGAACCAAGAGAGAAGCAATACCTTGAAGTATACTTGTGATCCTAAGAGTCACCTACCCAATCTGAATCTATATATCCTACCGAGACAATATCCACACCTGCTTCATAATGACTGCCATAACTGTGAGTACCCTAGATATAATGAAGAATCCACTTAGCTTCTTTCCAATGTAGCTCATGTGGCTCCTAAATAAACCAAGAGACCATGACCATAGCATATGAAATATCAGGTCTTATATGAGTCAAATATATGAGGCTGCCAACTAATTGACGATACAAGGTAGCATCGACCAAAGGTGAAGAACAAGAAGCCTCAAGTTTGACTCCTGGAAGAAATGGAGTTGGTACAGATCCCTTACAGTTACCCATGTGAAACAATGAGAGCATATCAAGAACATAATTAGGTTGTCCATTGAAGATACCATAAGTGATGACATGTGACTGATTGAATGTTTGAAGATGTTAAGTTGATCACTGAAATGTAGAAAGATAATGCAAGACATTAAATCAGTTAATGGATTGTATTTTCATTGATGTCAACTTGATATAATCTAATTTCTTATAATCAAAGTGTCAAAGACTTTAGAGAATCAGAGAGATAAAGATTATGCTTTCAGTAATGCATAAAAGACATGCATTCACTATGTGACTGTTGAGGTTTAAAATTACCACCCCAACTCAGGCCTTGGGGGTTTATAGGTACTCTATCATAACAATGGAAACCTTCTCTAGCTATGGGTGGACTATGATTGAGAAGGAGTCTCTAGATTCTAGGACGATTCCTATTGAATTTGGGTATCAATTTTATCCTATCTTCTCCTGATTTTGGGAGGGAAAGAGAGAAACTCTAACTAAAATTGCATGAACAAAGCTTGAAAAGGTGATACACCAAATAGTTTCAGATCTCTCAAAGTTTCAAACTGAAACTCACTTAACATACCCTAATGATCTATCCAATATCACTCACTACCCAATACATAGGCTAATTAGAAGGTCACTACTAGGGTTTAACCACAAATAGCAATCTTACTATCAACAACATGCATATTCTGCAAAAGGCTTATATTCTGTAATCTAGAAT
>MU225240.1:7278752-7333402 GCA_018584345.1 Thuja plicata
ATTCTGCAAAAGGCTTATATTCTGTAATCTAGAATAGGAAATGATACAATCCACTAATCCATGCTACAGAGGTATTACACTTGAATGTAGAAAATTGAATAGGATTTGAACATATGATCACCAAAAAAAGTATGAAAAATGGGGCAATTATATTCTTTTCAAAATCTGTATGTAGTTACATGAATGGATCTCAAAATAATGGCAAGGAACACAAGCATCATCTTGCACAAATAGATATCATAAACATGAACCAAAAATCAATACAAAAGCATAAACAGATAGCTATAGGAACAAGAAGTTCACTAAAACCTTTTCCCTCTATAATTCTAAAACCCTAAAGATGAAGCAAAAGATCTACTATATAGCCAACATGGCTTATTTTCAAAAATATTTCCCCCCAAAAGCCCTCCATAATAGTAGACTACTAAACTATAGGGCCTAACAAGTGCCCTAAATCAAACCCCCTAAGTTTAGCACCCCTAAAGTTGATAAATAAAATATATCTCATTATACATTTTATCAACTTTATTACATCCCTCTCTAAAATCACAAACCTGAACACATAACCTCAAAAGGCATACACTGCAACCCTAATCCATAACCTGGTACATAGAAAACCCTAACTTTGTCGACACTATACTAAGGTAGTTGATGTAATTGCAGTTTTTTTGGTCACCACAGTTTTTTGTCGACATGACCATTTCTATTCAGAGGATAGTTGTTATACTTTGTGGCACCAATAGTACCATCGTGGCACTGTGAAGAGGATGTCAATAGACTGGCAACTTTCATAGTATTTACTTCTCTTGTCAACGGACTTCAATCTTGGGTAAAACACAACACATTTTGTTTATCAGTCTCATTTGCATTTTAGGATTTTGCTCTCTATGGAGCCACCATGTTTATTCTGGAAACCATGATTATTGGCAACGTATCTACCTCAACTCAGTGAAGGAGCTCTAGATTCTTGAGTTTTATGAGGAAAAAAGAGATTTGAGCTCTGTTTCGCCATAACACATAGCATCTTCTATCGATTTCCTCTTCAATACTGTTGGAGTTTTACAGTCTTTTCCTTGCTCAAACTTGGGTTTTAACAGTGAGTTAACTTCAGCTTAGATATGCTAGAACAGTTTGGTCTTTGAAAGATTTAATGCCATGAGAAAAGGTGCCTAGATGCATGCCTTAAACTTGGGGATTTTGAAGTCGATGGTTTGGAACAATCACTGCAAGTTCAGAATGAACTTAAACTATGTTGGAAAGGTGTCGAGCTACCCATGAGTTGACAGCAAATGCATTGTTGACCGTGGCCTCCACTATTTGTAACTTCAGAAAGCTCAAACTTTTTACTCCTCTGTTGGTCTTTGCCCCACGGCACTTGGCCTCTCAGATAAGTATCCCTTGCACTTTGTGTTCGCTGCAATTTTAATGTGAAATAAAAATGTTGTTGAGGGAATGTCGATAACAATAAGATTTCTTTGGTACTTTGCTTGCTGTCGACTCCTCTATTGTAGCATGAAACATCTCTTGACTTTAAGATTCTGTTGTTACTTAGTTGTTATGCTATCACTTTGTTGGAATACCCACATGGCTTTTATCAAAAATCTTTGAAGATGCACTTATAGATGTGTAAGTTTAATGCTTGTCTGGATTTTTAATAAAACACGGTTTTCATAACTATTTTTCTTAATGCTTTAAAAGAACTCCTCTTGCTGTCTTCGAACATGATACTGTAGTAAGCATAAAGCATGCTTCTTTGTCCAGGCCAAATGTTCTTAGCTCTATTATGTATGAAAAAAAAAATGAAATCTTTATTTCCAGTATTCTTATAATGATATAAAAACATAGCAACATTTAGTTTCAATGATCACAGCATGAGCATTTTTTATTAAAATGGAAACACAACAGGTTTACAACATTATAAAAATGTTATTTTCTCACTGCAGTCAACACACTGCTTCTTAAAAATGCATATGAGAGATAAACCCATGGGGTTCAAGCACGAGATCATGACTCCCATGGGCCATACTCAAAATGGGAACCCTAACTGGCATGTATTTCCCTTAATCATGAATGTAAAACCTGCCTTTTAATCATGAATTTGTACCCTACAATGTATAAACATTATTTTTTAATACAATATTATAAGATATATTTACTTAAATACCCTGCATAAAGATATCTTATGAAACTTTTTTTGAAGGCATGAAATTGCATTCTTTTAAAATCATGAACTTCAATAGCATCCTTTGAGCTCTTTGGATGGACAATCTTTGGTATTTGTCCATAATGTCTGTCTTCTGTGTATGTTCTTCTAATGAAAGCATAAAAGCATGCTGATATTGAAACTCTTGATCTTTGTTTTTTACTTGCATCCCTTTACATTTCTTATTATACATCATTCTTTGTGCAAATCGAATTGTTTAATAAACATAACAACATCTTTTCATATTATAAAAGATATGCACAATCACTAGACATGTGGTTTTCAATCTTGATATTCAAAAATGAAATTTTAATTGTTGTCTGTACTTAGTATACCTATTGTAACAACATTTGTTGAAATTTTTACTTGCATGAAGATAGTGAACTTCATATTCTCAATTATGCATCCTTCTTTGATCATGTGTCTCCTATAGCATCTTTTGAAATTTTTGTTGTATCTGCATCTTGTCCTTCTTATGCATGTGAGCAGTAACCTCCTAAGATGTAAACCATCTTTCTTGCATGTAATGGCTTATGTGAAGTTTGAGCATGGGCTTGTGACATCCACTATATTTCCTTTTTTGCTTCCTACATTTAATCATATGATCACTTTTTTGCACATATCACCAGTCAATTTGTTAGGACAATAGATAGAATAAATCCATTAATGTTTGTGGGTGAGTGTCATCCAGGATGACACTCATTCATGAATGTTGGTGAATTCATTTGTATTTACTATCCTAACAGGTTGATCAAATTTTGAAAAAGGTTTCTCAGATGGAAATGCTAAGTCCCTTTCATTCAGTTTTACAAGAATGACATACATTAGGATGAACATCTATAGTAAAAGGTTTCATTGTTTAGAAAACAAGTCCCTTTAATACTATCTTTTCCTTATTGTTGATCTATATTTCATTGTTGCATTGATTTTGTCAAATAGATATGCAACATTTAGAAGAACTGATTGTATGTTGTTTGTGTCTTGTGAATTGCTTAGATCCAAGTGGATCTAACCCATTTTTCTCTCTCATGATTCAGGTGAAACCCTAAAGACCTCATGAAGATGTAGATGAAACCCTAAAGACCTTATGAAGATGAAGACTTGGACTTGGGGACCTAGGACTTGACTGCTCAACTAGATGACTACCAGCACACCTCAAGGCAATGCATGGGACCCCTACTCCATAATTTTCATGTTTTTCATTATGCAAATGTAATCTTTAAATTGATATGATACATGAAAAGACATTTGTATATTACATTCAGTTTGAATGTACAATGTAATTGATCAATCATAAATTTGAAATTTTGGAATGTGATCAATACTTAGAGTACAATGGTAATAGTTGAAAATTGATGTAATAATGAAATGTAAATTCTCAATACCTGAAAGGTAATATCAACTGGAAACCTAAAAAATGCAATCTTTTCTATTGGTGTTTGTCATTTTCTATGTTGTGATTTTTTTAGTAACAGTGACTTCAAACACCGACGGACAGTGGAACCCGATGGACAAAGATAATTGAAATTCAAGTCACAGTGTTGCCCCTGATGATCATTACCGACGAGAAGAATCACAAGCATAAATGATGGCCAGAATCATAGTATAAACCGACAGAGAAGCTCAAGGAGAACTGGAGTGTTGACCGAAGCTATCAAAGAGTTAAACACTGAAATTAACTGGAGTTCAGAAATGACAAAATATCTAGTTGGCAGAGCTAAAAATATACTTAACTGGTATTTATCATTGTTTTCATCGAAAAGATAAAGCCAGAGATAAGTAAAGGATTTAAAGTATTTTTTTCCAGTTGGCAAGAAGATCTCTACAAGATAAAATAGGATTTTTTCTTTAAATCAAATTGGCTAAAATTGTGGATCACGCCAAGATCAAGAAAATAAAGAACCTAACAAGGGTGATATCATGTCTATAAAGAGACAACTTAATTCATTTCAAATTAAGGGGACTGAATGAAAAACAGGATGCTGGAGAGAAACTGATGAAGAAAAAATTCATACAGTCCTGATCAATCAAGTTGAGGAAAGAGATAAATTTTTCTGCGGACACCGAGCAACAGATCATAGCATCACCGAGCAGAATAATAGTGGAGCAAAGGTATTAAAAGGACATATTGATCAGATTATTTTATGAGCTTACAATAGATCTAAAAATATGCAAGTATAAGTTGTATATGTGAACAGATCATACTATTTTAGTTTAACCATTGATTCAGAAAGTTTCTTAACCGAGAAGGATTTAAAGATCCTTTCTATATTGAGAGACATCCCAAGGAGTATCAAAAAGTTTGATCATGAAGGTAGCATGAGATGAGAGATACCTATTGACAGGCCAAGTGAGTGTTTGATCAAGGAAGGTAGCATAGAGATGCCCGATATCAAGTGACAAACTAATCTTTTAAATCCTCTAACAAGGTCACACCTAACAGTGTGTTTGTAACCTTTAACATGGTTGGATCTTCACTGAGCTCACTTTATAAGAGTGAAAATTTTGGGTTACCGGTCCCAAGTGGTTTTTCCCTTAACAATGTTTCCACGTTAAAAATCCACGTGTCATTGTGTTTATGAGTCATTACTTTTATGTTTTACATTACACATGGCTAATCTGGATTGATTAGTATACTCTAAGTAATTTACTATCTTTTGGTAAATTAACATACTGCTATTCAGTAAACATACAGAATAAGGTTTAAAAAAGCATTTTGAGAAGTAGTAATTTGATAAGTATATTTGGAGGCATTCATCTTATAGGACTGAAGATAAATAGAGGCTTAATATTGTGGTACTAAGTTTTTGAGTTGATTAATTGGAATATTTTTTAGGCCACTGATTCACCCCCCCTCTCAATTATTACTAACAATTGGTATTAGAGCTTGTGTGCGTAGAAAGGGAGTTTAACAACTCAAGAAAAAGATCACAAGATGAATAGACAAGATGTGCCCAAGTTGAATACAGACAAATTTTCATTATGGAAAAGTAGAATAAGACTCCACCTATCAGGTATTGGCAACGATGTTACTCAATACCTTGATATTGAATATGTGTTTCCTACAGGACCTCATACTCTTGATAAATTAAGATAAAATCATGAGCATAATTACATGATGATAGAACTTACCTCATCACTGTCCGATGCTAAGTTTGAAGATGTCAAAAACTGCACCTCTACAAAGAAAATTTGGGATAAGTTGAAGCTGGTACATGGAGGAGATGCTAATGTACTAAGAGCCAAGGCAAAAAGCCTAAGAGGGAGGTTTGATGACCTAAGGATGAAAGAAGGAGAAAACATCACTCAGTATAGTTGTAGAATCAAAGAGGTATTCAATGCTATTCAAGGAGTTGGAGGTGTACTTGAAGAGGAGACAATGGTAAGTAAAATCTTAAGAACCTTACTACCTGTATATGCTATTAGAGTTTCTTCTATTCAAGAAATGAGAGTAGTAGCAAACAATATAGTTACTCTAGATAGTCTGATTGGTAGACTGATTTCATTTGAGATGAATAATTTTGATAATAGTGTCTTACCATCTATAGAATCTGCATTCAAATCTTCTTTAAAAATAAGAAATTCAAGTCATAGACATTCTATTAGAAATGATAGTGAAAGTGATAATGAGGATCAAGGACTTGATGAGATTAAAGAACTAATGGAAAGAAGATTGCAGAGAGGCAAAGGTAAATACAAAGGTAAATTAACACTTTTATGTTTCAATTGTAAAGAGGTTGGACACTTTGCTGCAAGATGTCCAAACAGAAGGAAATATGATAGAAGTAATGACAAATCATAGGAGATGAAGTTTGATAGAGGTGATAACAGAGATTACCAAAGCAACCAACAATCTAACAAAAGAGATACCCGAGACTACAAGGACAAAGGGAAGAAAGCTTGTTTCCTAGCTGAGAATAGAGTTGATGATACTGAAACCGAATCAGAAGAAGACATCAAGATGGTATTTGTAGCCATGAAAGATGATTCAGATGAAGAAGAAGAAAGGTATGTAGAAACTGCACTCATATCTAAAGTTAGCAAGAATGTTGTCTGGATCATAGATAGTGGCTCAACTCACCATATGACCAGTGATAAAAAAAAATTGAGACTTTTGAATACTACAATGGTGGTTCAGTAAGAATGGGTAATGATACACTTGTCCAGTTGAAGGTAAAGGAACTATAATGTTAAATAACCTGGTCAAATGTGAAAATCTTTACTAGGTAAAAGGACTGAATTATAATTTTTTAAGTGTTTCACAGCTGAGCAATACAGGTCACCGAGTAGCATTTGAGAATAAGAAGGAAAAGATCTTCAATGAATTAGGAAGGTTGATTGGAACCAGTGAGCAAACAAAAGGTAACCTTTTCTATCTTGATGACACTAACACCACTTGTTTAATGGCTAGAAATGAAGACATATGGTTGTGGAACAAAAGGTTGTGTCATGTAAATTTTGACAACATGATAAAGATAAGCAATAAAATAATTTCAGAGGCTTACCGAGCATGACTAAGCCCGAGCATATCATGTGCAAGAATTGTCAAAAAGGTAAGATGACAAAGTCATGTTTCAAGAGTAAAACCCATACATCTAATGCAATTCTAGAATTAGTCCATACAGGTCTATGTGGAGCCATGAGGACAAAGAGTTACTATGGAGATAGGTATTTTATTCTCTTTGTTGATGATTATTCTAGAATGATGAGAGTCATGTTCTTAAAAGATAATTCTGAAGCATTCAATATTTTTAAATGGTATAAGGCTATGGTAGAAAAACAAAGTGAAAATAAATTGAAATGCTTAAGGTTAGATAGAGGAGGTGAATTTAATTTAGATGAATTCACTAACTATTGCAATGAGTATGGAATTAAAAGACAAGTTTCTGCACTGAGAACACCACGAAAAAATGGAATTGTTGAAAGGAGAAATAGATCAATTGTTGACTATGCAAGAACATTGATGATTGAGAAAAGAATCACTCAAACTTTCTAGAGGGAAGCTGTTAGTATTTTTGTCTACACATTAAATAGAATACAATTGAAGAAGGACACAAAGAAGACACCTTATGAGCTTTGGTATGGTCATACACCCAATGTAAGTTACTTCAGAATCTTTGGTAGTCAATGTTATATTTTGAAGGATGATAGAAATGGTAAACTTAACTCCAAAAGTGAAGAAGGTATGTTTCTAGGGTTTTCAACCAAAAGCAAGGCTTATAAATGTCTTAACAAGTCATATAACAAAATCATTGAAAATGCAAATGTAAAAATAGATGAATTTTCATAAAAGAATGATAAGGAAAGAAGAAGAGAACTAGAGGACTACAACAGGTTTGTTAATATAAAACCTGACACTCTACCTGAGAAACACTATATCACTCCCAAGCAATAGAACATTGTACCCGATCTTTAGGCTGCAATTACCAAAAATTAGGAAAACCCTCACGGTGATGTTCGAAGTGATGGACAACCAAACAAAGGTCAAGAAGATGATCAAAATGATGAACACAGAGCTGAACCAAAACTTGCCAAGTATGTCAGAAGACATCATCCATAGAACCAAATCATAGGAGACAAGAAGGATGGAACAAGAACATGAAGTAAGTCACTAAACACTAGATGTTTACTTTGTGATTTTGAGCCTAAATCTGTTAATACTACACTTGAGAATGAAGAATGGGTAAGTTCTATGAATGAGGAAATAGAACAGGTTGAGAAGAACAATACATGGACACTAGTATCGAGACCAGATGACAAGAATGTCATTGGTACCAAATGGATATTCAGAAACAAGTTGAATGAGAATGGATAAGTCACAAGAAATAAATAAAGATTAGTATGCAAGCGGTATGCACAAGAAGGAATTGATTATGGAGAAAAATTTGCACCAAATTCTAGACTAAAATGAGTTAGAATATTACTTTCTTATGCTGCATTTAAAGGATTCAAGGTATACCAGATGGATGTCAAATCTTCATTCCTAAATGGAATACTAGAGGAAGGGGTATACATTGAACAACCAGAAGGGTTTGTTGATCCAGACAAGAGAAACATGGTACGTAAATTACATAAAGCCTTGTATGGATTGAAACAAGAACCGAGAGCCTGGTATGAAAGACTTCACTCATATCTCATTATCATTAAATTTTTAAGAACAAGTGAAAATAGCAATCTGTAATTAAAAGAAGATACCAATGGTAATATTCTGATTGCTGAAATTTTCGTTGATGATATCATTTTTGGGGGAAATGAATTTTTATGCAAATCCTTTGCTAATGAAATGACCAAAGAGTTTGAAATGTCTATGTTTGGAGAGATAAAATTATTTCTTGGTCTACAAATTATTCAACAAAATGCAGGCATATATATCACTCAGTCCAAATACATCAAGGAAGTACTGAAGTTATTCAAGATGGAAGATTACAAACCAGTTGGAACACCTATGGCTACCAGATGTAAGTTGAAAAAAGAAGACAAATCAAATGAGGTAAATCAAACCTTGTATAGATCAATAATTGGCAAACTAATGTAAGTTGTTCATACCAGACCAGATATAGCACATGCAGTTGGAATAGTTGCAAGATTCTCTACTAATCCCAAAGAATCACATATGACTATTGTCAAGAGAATTCTAAGACATCTAAAGAACATCAAGGACTATGGCTTATGGTACAAAAGAGAAGAAAAACTTGAGCTACAAGTCTATACAGAGGTTGATTGGGCTAGGAACATTGATGACTGAAAGAGAACAACTAGAGGAGCATTCTTCATGGGTGACAGACTTGTCACATGGATCAGCAAGAAGAAAGGATGCATCTCTCAGTCTACTGCAGAAGTAGAATATGTGGCTGCTAGAGAAAATTTCTCCAATATTGCATGGATCAAACAATTACTGGATGGTATGCATATGAAGATTCTTGATCCAGTAATTATTTATTGTGACAATACTAGTGCAATTAACATCTCTAAGAATCCAGTCATGCATGCTAAGACTATGCATATTTCTATCAAGTATCACTAGCTAAGAGAACAAGTACAAGAAAAAGAGGTGATACTAGAATATGGTCAATCAAAGGAACAACTAGCTAATATATTCACCAAGCCATTACCGAAGGATATATTTGAGTACTTGAGACAGAGACTAGGGGTTCAACCCTTGTCTATCGGTCAATAAGCTAACTAGAAGGCTACATCAGCCTACACACAATCAGAAGATCATTCATGTTGATGCACAACCGAGATGAACAGCAACATATACATTTGTACATATTAAGGTACAAACCTGCACCAAACACCAGAGACACTGTAATGCTGATGGATAGGGAAATTCAAGGAATATATTATATAAAAGGGATGAAGATGATATTGTAGAGGGTAAAATATGTGTATGTATGTATTGTGTGGATTCATTTAACATAAAATACCTTACATTTAAATATTTTATGGGGGTAGATAAGATGATCTCCTTCTATCCTTAGATATGTAAATGAAAGATCCAAGTTGATTAACCCAAAAGGAAGGATCAATGCATAAGTGAATCAATCATTTGGAAACAAGAATAAGGAAGGAAGATCTTAAGTACCCAGTTTGATTTGTTGATTTGAAATGTATTCTAGATTTAGATATATTGAAAACCTTAATTGAATTGAATAGTAGAAATGCACTATTTTTTCAAATATTGCAGATCTGAAGAATGGTGTTTTCTAAAGCTTGTGTTGAGTTTCTAGAAAATTTGAGACTAGATCTAGAATAGAAATGTAGAGATGGACAAAACCTAGAAAGATTTTTCTGTTCTAAGACAGTTCTAATTTGTACCCTCAATTCAATGTCACCATTTGCTAGAATTTTTTATTGCGCCCTAGGTCACAATCAACCTAAAAAGTCTTATACTAAAATTCTATTTTTGGATCTCGGAAGTTTGTCGAAAAGGGTATCCAAATCTCTGTCCCGATCTATTGTTCTGAACCTGTACCTACAATAAAAAGGGTTTTGTTTTTTGGGGGAGGGGTTTTCTTTGGTCAAGCCCTAGTTTTGGAATTAACCCCAAATATATAATTGAAATTGCAGAAATAAAAAAAGTAAATGAAACAATTCACCTTGCTCATGTATAAGTCCTTGTGGAGGATTCGAATCCTTAAATCCACAAGTATAGATGCACCAAATGGATGTAGAATGTAAAATGGATAATGTAGGATGTCTTCAATCAATTTCTTGTAGATCTTCAACACCAATCTTGAATGGGTTCTTTATTTGGAAGAGGCTTGGAGGAATGTAGATGGAGAAATCTTCAACAAGAGGGCTCCATGGAGCTTGAATCCTTCAATGGCCACCAATGGATCTCCTAGATGAAAATGGATGCTTGAGAAGTAATTTCAATGGATCTCCTAGATGAAAATGGATGCTTGAGAAGTTTAAAATCTTTCTTCTTCACCTTTGAAAGTTCTTGCTTGTGGTTAGAGAGTCTTAGTGCTTATAATCATGCTTAGAGAAAATGAGAGGAGAAAGCTTCCTTTTATATGAAATTAGGGCACAATCTTCTAGAGAGGTCGACATAGGAGAATTATATTATAATTGGACCCATGCCCCTAGAAGAGGACCTATGTTAAATATAATTAAGGATTTGTTGTCCCGAAGACCGAAATAGCCGACCCGAAAGCGGGAATTAACTTTTTCCAAAGATCGACATCCGGAAACCCTGAGATTCTAAAATTTGAACCCTAGGTCTAGAAAAGGTTGATTGTGACCTAGGTCAAGGTAGAGGTTGACCTTGACCTAGGTCAAGGTCAAGGTTTACCTTGACCCAAAAAGTTTGACCTTGACCCTGAGGCCAAAGTTCTAGTTTCTCAGTCTGGGGTGCCAGAAATAGGTTGGAAAAAGTGGAAATAGGGCAGAATAGGGGGATAAAGCCAGATCAAAGTCAAGAACCCATTCAAGGTGCTTAACATGACCCCAAACTACTTACTCAAAATGCTAAACTAGTCTACCATAAAAGTGCTTCCATTTTCTGACTATACATTTAGCCCCCACTTTAGCAAGAGTATGGACTCAATACAAACTCTTGGTAAAGGAGATCATAAAGAATAGATAATCTTATTGGAATCATAAGGGACAAAGAAATATTCAAGCCCCCAAGGGACTTAAGTCTTTATCAACCCTATGATCATGATAAGAAAGACATCACCAATTAAGGAGAGAGAGAGGGTATGGTTGCCTCGCCCAATGAGAACTTATGTCCCATTGTGAACCATACAAGGAAAAAAAGTGTAACTAGAAAGATGGAGTTGAACCGCCTAGTGAATGTGGCTACTCACTAGTCAAACCATCAAGGAGATCTATTCTTAAGGACACCTTCTGACCTTAAGGGATCAAGATATTTTATATTAAAACTGGAGGGATCAAGAGATCTGTGTAAATTTAAACTGGAGGGATCAAGAGATCCTAAAAAGTAAAATGTACATGCTTTAAGGATTAGCCTTTAATCCATAAAGGGAAAAAGTTTTAAGTTTTGAAAATATTTTGAATGTGCGTGTGTGCAAAAAGTGAGTAGAGCATATGCCCCCACATTAAATTCATTTCTAACACTTTAACAGGAGCAATGTCTTTGACAGAAACATAAAAAACTCTACTGATTACATTTCCACTTTGAGGTGCCCCCAAATGAAGACAAATCAAGGGAAATATCACATAAAAATACAAAGAATACAGAAGGGATCTACCTACTGTGGGATTAGTACGATCATAAGATAACATGTACGTATAGATATGATATTATTGCAAATAAATTGACATCATTCCCCAAATAAAGTAGAATTACAATCACAATGGAGGAAAGAAAACTCAAGAGTTACGAAGAAGAGTCTTTTCAGACCACAACATGGAGACCAAAAAGAATCAGTGCTACCATGTCGCAGATCTAAGCAGACTATACAAGGAAAACATTTATGAACAATAGCACAAGTACAACATAACATGAAAACAACAAATAAAAGAATGGAGATACATATAGAATAATTGCACAATAGGTTTGATTCCTTTATCACCTTGCACCAACAAAGTAACAAGGGTCGTATAAAAGAGTCTAGAAAACATTTAGAAAACACATTATGGGAGAAGCGTAGTACAACATGCAAACAGAAAAATGGCTACCATGAAGGATAAGCCAACCAGGCGCATTGCCTACTCTCCCCATCTCAATTTATGTCATTTAGGAAAGGTGGGAAACTTGCAAGAGGGACTATATCCAATATAATAGGAATAATAGCCAGTTCCAAACAAGGATCCTATTGAGAATCGCATTGCTCGATACTAGGTGTAATTCTCAATTGAGTTGAAAGCATATGAGGTAAATCAGTGTCAAGATCAATGGTCTCATATTCATCACTAAGATCAATAGGATCATCTAAAGTATCCTCCTCATCATGATTAATTAAAATGGGATCTAAGATGCGAATAGGATCATCATACTCAATCATCTTAACATCATTGTGAATATTGACTTCTTCCAACACATCAGGCATAGGTTGATCAAAAGAAGATAAATAATTTCAAAAAAGAGAAGCACGGGCCCTAGCATTATCTCTACACTTCTTACGATGTTGATTAGCAGATTTATTATGTTTTGATTTGTTTGACACATGTGGAGATCTAGGAGGAATAACCACCGATTCCTTCACAGGTTCTATAGGAGGATTGGTAGGATTTACAGTAGGCTAAGAAGAAACACTGGGAGGTTGAGTAATAGAGTTACCAGTGATGGATAAAGGAGGTATAGAAGGAGTGGGCAAAAGACCACAGTTGAGATCTATCTGAGGCATGCTTAACTCGACAATCTTGCAATGTTTATAGTCTTGATATGAGAAAAAAATGTTTTCAGGGCGAGGAGGACATGAATTAGGTAATGAGGGCCAAAAGAAATCAAGAGTAGCACAATCTCTAGGCCTAGAAGGTTAACATAGACTATGATTAATACTTTTTACTTCTCCATTATGAATGAACTTAAGACATTTATTAGGAGAAGCAATAGCATGCATAGCAGTTATCCAAGGCAAACCAAATTTGACTTGAAATTGATCGTATGTAGGAATGATAATGAAGATAGTATCTACAACCTTGCCACAAAGTTCAACGGGTAAGTTAATAGAACCAAGTCTCAGATAGAGAAAACCATTACAAGTTTGGATCCATGCCTCCGATGGATCATAACAATCACATTGTAGGTCTTTCATAAAAGTATTTTCCTCAGTAATAACATTGATTAAAGATGTGGGATCAATAAGACAACCACGCGTAGGTATCTTAGAAATCCTAGCATAAATATAAAGGGTACCATCGGGAGCCTTAATAGTCTCAAAGTCATTAAAGGTAATTGAAAGTTCCCAAGGTCGTTTATCATTGATTTGTTTCTGAGGTTTAGGTAGAACTAGAAGTTGAGGTGGAGGTGAAGGATCTTGAACAATAGGTTGATATGAAACTACGCTCTCCACATGATTAACAATATGATTAAGATCATCCATCTTTGAATCGTAAATTATATCCATAAAAGATGGTTGAGCAATAGTGTTAGTATCATGTGTAGGTAGAGAATTTGTGTAGATTTGAAGGTTTTGATTAGGAGGAGAGACATATTTGTTCTCATTACCATCAAAATTATCAACAAATAAAGCATTGTAATCAATTAAGTCTTGAACTTAATGCTTTAGAGAATAACATTTTTTAGTATCATGACAATTTTGGCGATGGTATTGGAAAAAAGCTTTAGAATCAAAGGATTTTGAAGCTATGGTAGTAGGAAGGAGAGGTTGAATAAGAGGGAAGGAAATCATATTAGCACTTAACAACCTACTCATAATAGAATGTAAAGATTCAGAGAGAGGAGTAAACGTATGATTCATACGGAAAGCGGTGGATGTAGAAGTAGCATTGTGAGATGCAACAACAACTTGATCAGCAACCGCATTCGTCTGTTTATTAATACTGATGTAGTTGTTAGGTTTCTAAAATTTATTAGGATTAGGAGCATTGTAACTCTTATCAATTGGAACAATATCCATTCAAATTTTTCTCTCAAATTGACTCACTTGTAATTGATAATGATGAAGTGCTGCACAAAGTTGTTGAAAAGAGGTAAATTCAATAAGCAGAATCTTATCTCTAATATCCTTTTGTAAATTTGAAATAAACATGTGTTGAATATCAATATTAGGAACAAAATAATAAATCTGAGCATATAAATTCTTAAATCTAGCTATGAAATCAGTCAATTTTTCCTTAATGTTTTGTTTACAATGCATTAAATTAGTTAAGGAAACTTGTAGACCGATGTTATTTTCAAATTGTTGAATGAAATTATTAGCAAGGTTAGGAAAAAAATCAATGGAATAAGGAGGTAAAGAACAATACCATTGCAAAGCCTTATCACTAAAGGTTCTAGAAAATAGTTTAGCTAAAATCCTATGGTCATGAGCATAATCACTACAAAGGATTTGAAATGTTTTAACCTGGGTAATAGGATCGCCTTTACCATTGTTATTCTCTAGATGAGGCATATCGACTTGTTGAGAAATAGTAGCATGGATAATGTCTAAGGATAAGGGACTACCCATGTCACATGTAGGAATACTAAACTTGGATAAAGTTAAAGATGCAAGTTGTTGTTGTAAAGATGACACAGTCTGAACCAAACTAATAATTGTGGAATCATTAGAAGACACAAGTGGCATATGAATGTTAGGAACACTAGGAAAAGTGTAGGAAGTGGTAGGAATATAAGATACAACTAGTGGAACATTTGGAACCATGGTTGGAAGGGGATTAGTATAGGTAAAAGTTACACTATGATATGAAGGTTGTGAGGTAGGTAAAGATATTGGTGGAAAACTCACAAGAATAGATGAAATTGGGAGAGATGTATTCATCCAAGGAGGAGTATAAGTAGGAATGCTAGGTAAGGAATAGAATAAGGTCCTTGACTAATGATAGGAGGAGTATATCCTAGATCTTGAGCCTCTTGAGCTAAAGTTTTAACATTTGAATGCACAAGATGAGTGATACCATGCAAGAAATCAAAACCTTGATCACTATCATGAAGGAATTTCTTAAGACCCTCTATAGCTTGATTGGAATCTTGATTATGGTTTTCTTGAATAAGCCAATTTCCCATTTTATCAAGTTTGGTTGAAATTTTTTGCACTTGTTCAGGAGGAACTCTTAAAGTATCATCCTCATCATGAGATGAGTGAGAAGATTTATTCTCCATAGAAGGATTGGAATCATGAGTATTCAAGTTTTCATCCAAGATCCTATGGAAATGAGAGGAAGATTAGGGATCAAAGGAACCCATGAGTCTATGACTTCTTCTATCCGGGATACTATAAGTAGGACTAGAAGTAGTAAAGCTCATACACCAATGCAATGCAAATTAACAAATTTAGAAAACAAAGAGTTTAATTTTAATTTTTGAAAGGAAATGCAAAAACATACAAGAAATCTAATCTAATATGCATGCAAGATCTAACATAAAATATGTAAATCTAACACCAAAAAGAAAGAGTTGTCTATCGCGGGTTCACCAAAATGTAGAGGGTAAAATATGTGTATGTATGTATTGTGTGGATTCATTTAATATAAAATACCTTAAATTTAAATATGTTATGGGAGTAGATAAGATTCTCTCCTTCTATCCTTAGATATGTAAATGAAAGATCCAAGTTGATTAACCCAAAAGGAAGGATCAATACATAAATGAATCAATCATTTGGAAACAAGAATAAGGAAGGAAGATCTTAAGTACCCAGTTTTATTTGTTGATTTGAAATTTATTTTAGATTTAGATAGATTGAAAACCTTAATTGAATTGAATAGGAGAAATGCACTAACCTTGAAATATTGCAGATTTGAAGAATGTTGTTTTCTGAAGCCTGTGTTGAGTTTCTCAAAAATTCAAGACTAGATCTGGAATAGAAACACAAAGACAGACAAACCTAGAAATCTTTTTCTATTCTAAGATAGTTCCGATTTGTACCCTCAAGTCAATGTCACAATTTTCCATAATTTATGATTGCACCCTAGGTGACAATCGACCTAAAAAGTCTCAAACTAAAATTATGTTTTCAGATCCCAAAAGTTTTCTGAAAAGGGTATTCAAATCTCCATCCTGATCTATTGTTCCAAACCTATACCTACAAGAAAAAGGGTTTTTTTTTGGGGGGGAGGGGTTTTCCTTAGTCAAACCCCAATTTTGGAATTAACCTCAAATATATAATTGAAATTGCACAAATAAACAAATTAAATGAAACAATTCACCTTGCTCCTGTAAAAGTCCTTGTGGAGGATTCAAATCCTTGAATCCACAAGTATAGATGCACCAAATGGATGTAAAATGTAAAATAGAGAATATAGTATGTCTTCAGTCAATTTCTTGTAGATCTTCAACACCAATATTGAATGGGTTCTTGATTTGGAAGAGGCTTGGAGGAATTAAGATGGAGAAATCTTCAACAAGAGGGCTCCATGGAGCTTGAATCCTTTAATGGCTACCAATGGATCTCCTAGAAGAAAATGGATGCTTGAGAAGTGCTTGAAAATGGATGAATGCTTCAATGGATACTTTTCTTGCTTCAAATCTTTCTTCTTCACCTTTGAAATTTCTTGCTTTTTGTTAGAGAGTCTTAGTGCTTAGAATCATGCTTAGAGAAAATAAGAGGAGAAAGCTTCCATTTATATGAAATTAGGGCACAATCTTCTAGAGAGGTCAACATAGGAGAATTAAATTCTAATTGGACCCATGCCCCTAGAAGAGGGCCTATGCTAAATATAATTGAGTATGTGTTGTCCCGAAGACCGAAACAATCGACCCGAAAGTGGGAATTAACTTTTTCCAAAGACCAACATCCCAAAACCCTGAGATTCTGAAATTTGAACCCCAGGTCTGGAAAAGGTCGATTGTGACCTAGGTCAAGGTTGAGGTTGACCTTAACCTTGAGGCCAAAGTTCCAGTTTCTCAGTCTGGGGTGCCAGAAATAGGTTGGAAAAAGTGGAAATGGAGTAGAACAGGGGGATAAAGCTAGATCAAATTCAAGAACCCATTAAAGGTGCTTGACATGACCCCAAACCACTTACTTGGAAGGATAAACCAGTCTACCATGGAAATGCTTCCATTTTCCAAATATGCATATATGAAGAAGATGTTTGGCATTGTTGTCAAAGGGAGAGATTATTTCAATATCATTATCCATGAAGAGAAGTTCCTGAGAATTAGAAGAAAGAGTTAATCAATATTCAAAGGGAGAGAAAAGGTAGAGAACTTGATTACATATTAAATATCCATCTAAGGGAGAGAAGTAACAAAGGGAGAGAGTTCATACAAAGAGAGAAATTGTTGTCAAAGGAAAAAAAGATTATCAAGAAGAAGAACAATCAAGGCAGAGCACATATCAGAACAGAGACAGTAGATTCCACATCTATCCAGTGAAGGGATTCAAGATTGAAGAAAACCACTCTACAAGAAACAAATCAAAGCTATGTTTTGAGCTTACCGAGAACCAAACATTTGTAATAGTTACAATAGGAATAACTGATGAAACTGTTATATTTTATATTGTATTAGTAATAGTATAGTATGACAATGTAGTGTGTTTCCATCAATACCAAAGGGAGAGATTGATGACATGTAACTGATTTAATATTTGAAGATGTTAAGTTGATCACCAAAATGTAGAAAGATAATGCAAGACACTAAATCAGTTAATAGATTGTATTGTCATTGATGTCAACTTGATATAATCTAATCGGTTATAATCAAAGTGTCAAAGAATTCAGAGAATCAGAGAGATAAAGATTATGATTTTAGTAATGCATAAAAGACATGCATTCACTATGTGACTTCAAACATCGACGGTTAGTGGAACCCGACGGACAGAGATAATCGAAAGTCAAGTCACAGTGATGTCCAAGCAAGAACACTGATAAGCAGAATCACAAGAATAATTGATGACCAAAACCATAGTATAAACTAACAGAGAAGCCCAAGGAGAACTGGAGTGTTGACCGAAGCTATCAAAGAGTTAAACACCAAAATTAACCAGAGTTCAAAAATGACAAAATATCTAGTTGGCAGAGCTAAATATAGACTTAACTGGTAGTTATCATTATTTTCATCGACAAGATAAAGCCAGAGATAAGTAAAGGATTTAAAGTTGTTTTGTCCAGTTGGCAAGAAGATCTCTACGAGATAAAATAATATTTTTTCTTTAAATCAAATTGGCTAAAATTGTGGAGCACGCCAAGATCAAGAAAATCAAGAACCTAAAAATGGTGATATCATGTTTCTAAAGAGACAACTTAATTCATTTCAAATTAAGGGGACTGAATGAAAAAGAGGATGTTGGAGAGAAACTGATGAAGAACAACTTCATACAGTCTTGATCAATCAAGCTGAGGAAAGAGCTAAAGTTTTCTATGGACATTGAGCAACAAAGCATAGCTTCACCGAGTAGAAGAATAGTGGAGCAAAGGTATTAAAAGGACATATTGATCAGATTATTTTATGAGCTCACAATAGATCTAAAAATTTGCAAGTATAAGCTGTATATGTGAACAAATCATACTGTTTTAGTTTAACCATTGATTTAGAAAGTCTCTTAATTGAGAAGGATTTAAATATCCTTTCTATATTGAGATACATCCTAAGGAGTATCAAAAATTTTGATCATGAAGATAGCATGAGATTCCAGATACCTATTGATAGGCCAAGTGAGTGTTTTATCAAGGAAGGGAGCATAGAGATGCCTGATATCAAGTGACAAAATAATATTTTAAATCCTCTAACAAGGTCACACCTAACAGTATTTTTGTAACCTTTAACAAGGTTGGCTCTTTACCAAGCTCACTTTAGAAGAGTGAAAATTTTGGGTTATCGATCCCAAGTGGTTTTTTCCTTAACAAGGTTTCCACATTAAAAATCCATGTGTCATTGTGTTTATGAGTCATTAATTTAGTTTTTTTCATCACACATAGCTAATCTGGATTGATTGGTATACTCTAAGTAATTTACTGTCTTTTGGTAAATTAATAGACTACTATTTGGTAAACATACAGAATAAGGTTTAACAAAGTACTCCAAGCGGTAGTAATTTGATAAGTATATTTGGAGGCATTCATCTTATAGGACTAAAGATAACTAGAGGCTTAATATTGTGGTACTAAGGTTTTGGGTTGATTAATTGGAACATTTTTGAGGCCACTGATTCACCACCCCCCCCTCCTCTCAGTTATTACTAACAATAAGGGGATTGGGTGAGATCAATCACTAAGAATTAGTGGAAAATGCCTATGTTAGACATTAAGAACCTATCATGAAGGGAAACTTTGACTTACCATAATTGGGGATGAGTAGCTCCCCATTATCAATGAGTCATTAACATAGAGGACAAGGAAAGTGAGAGTATTATCTTGCTACAAAATTTAGATATTCAAATTAGAATGGCACCGGGTGAACCCAATTGATAGAAAGAAGGAGTCCATTTTGGCATACCATGCTTGAGGGGCTTGTTTAAGGCCATAGAGAGACTTTTGAAGGAAAAAAAACAAGTGAAGGATCTTGGATGAACCCTTGTGGCTTCTCCATATATATCTCCTCCTGAAGGTCATCATGAAGAAAAAAATCTTCACATCCATCTTATGAAATTCCCAAAAATGGGATGCAACAATGGAAACTGGTGCAAAGGTCTTAGTGTATTCAATCCTAGGAACCTGGGAGAATCCTTTAGCAACTAGGCAAGCCTTATGCTTACCAACTAACCCATCTACAACAAGTTTTTTTTGATAGATCCACTTACACCAAACAAGTTTCCTTCCCTTAGGAAGAGGGACTAAATCCCAAGTATGGTCCCTCTCTAAAGAAATGACCTCCTCTTGCATAATAGAATCCCACTCAAGGATACCAGAAGCTTCCAGAAAGGATTATGGATTAGAAGTTGTAGAAATGAAGAGATGTGGAGCTTTCTCAAACTGTGAATTTTTTCTTCTCTCATTTGAAGGATCACTAACCCAATCACCTACTGACTCTTATGTTTGATGAGCCCAATGAGGCCTAGTGGTTGGATCATGTGGATAATCTTCAATAGCTCATCATATTCCTCCTCGGTCTTAAGATTCCTTCACAATCTAGTCAGCACAATTTGGATCTCGGTCCTCATCTCATTTCTAAAGTCATCCATTATTTTTTCTAACCTCATAGAGTTCATTCTTCTAGGAATCATCTCTCCCAATCCTCAGGTGCAACTGACTCATCTTCAGTGATCTGATTATAAGGATTCAATTTCCTCTCACTCGGCAATCTATTGAACACACTCATGGTTTGCCTCCTTTTGGTGATCAGTTCACCAATGGGATACATCAACAACTCATATAACTAGAAAAAGATCTCCTCCTAACCACCTTTTACAAGTCCTCCATTATTATGGGCCAAATATATACTCTGCCACCCTAAAATCAACACACCTAGGGAGTTTCAAGCTTAGGAACTTAGATCTGTCATCACAGGAATGAATCTGTCTCTTATACCATCTAGCACAATCATGGCCAGAGTTTCCCCAATGGAGATGGTCCAACCATGCATCTAGAGTCAACATAATGGACACAACTAGCTCAGAAACAAGTATAGAAAATCAACATGCTATATCAGATCTTTGCATTATCACAAATCCAAGATTTACACCACATTGGCCTATAACATATAGATTACAAACTTTTGGCATACATTCTTGATTACAACATAAATCCAAATCTAAACCTAATGCTAACCCTTCAAGGTTATCCTCCAAGAACCACCTAAGGATTACTCCCCAAGACTCCCTAAAAAAGGATCAAGAGCCTTAATATATGGAGCCTTCATAAGACTTATGTCAACCAGAACAATTACATTTTCTAAGACTAGAAAATGTAATGTGTACAAATATAGGTTAGGACCCAAATCATAAGATCTTAATTCCAAGATAGACAAATGACTCATGATCCAAGAGATATGTCGGCCAAAGATTCAAGAACATCATTATATGAGCCACTAAGATTTTTTTATTGGGAAAATGCTTTGCGAGATCGGAAAACTCCAACTAACCATTAGAACATGAAGAACACACATAAGTGACCAAGAATCTTTAATATCTCTACAGTGATGTATCCAAATGAGGTGTGAACCTAGACATAAGTAAAACATGATGTCCAGAACCAATCCTAAAGTTCACAATAGAAACACATCCAAAACCAAGGAACACCACCAAAAATATAGAAATAAGAAAAATGGAAACAAAATTGAAAGGAAAATATTTTTGGGTGATGCAAGATTACCAATGACCCAAGGATGCTCCTGTTTCACATTTTATCAAATTGACCTCAACACAAACAAAAATATTAGGAAAATTGTAAATTTCATTTATTATCTTTAAAATAGAATAGGTCACAACTAACAACATTTCTAATTGTATGCTGAAATCTTGAAAAAAAAACATGTAATGTGTTGGAAGTACAATATTGGGAAAGCAAGATACTAAGAGGGGGGTGAATCAGATCTTAAAAATTAATCACTTAAAACAAATTGATCCACATTCATACATATATGAATTTAACCTAACATCAGATAGCATCCACAACATGAAATTTATAACCCATAACACAGAATTTTAGTAACCTAGAAACCCAAAAAGGTAAAATTGGGGTGGGAATGAAACCCACAAAATCTTCACTACTACAGCAATAAAGTGTGCTTGTTAGGGATACAAAAATTTTGATTACAAAATGCAATCTACATGGTTAAAGGTCTGTTCGGTTAAGAACTAAAGATCATTACAATCTACCTTGTGAAAGGATTTCAACTTACAATAAAGTAAGCACTCAGCTAAGAGATTTAACGAAGGTCTGTTAGAACCACTCTGTTAAGATATTTCACCTGATACACTTTTTAGAATGTTTCAAGTAGTGATCCTTCATTATGCACTCAGATGCTGATGATGGATCTTCTCTTTCCAATACCTTCTATGATCTCACAATCTGATGTCTTTTCTCTGCTATTCACTACTCTGTCACTCTGCTTGATCTAAGCTTTTTCACAAAATAACTCACTATTCATCTCACATGAACACACAACCCTTCTCATCACTCTTTTATAATAGGGTTAGAAGCAATTTTATATGTCTTTACAGATTTGTTAGTGAGATCTAGATCAACGATCAAGATCTAAGTTTTATGCCTCCAAGGCATTCCAGTTTTTTGATTGGCTCCATGCCATGCATAGGATAAACAATTAAATGCATAAATAACTTCATAGATAAATATTAAATGCTTACATATGTTAGCCCAAAGCTCATACAAGTCAGCCTAAACATTTTACCTCAAAGTTTGAATCAGTCCTGTCATGTATGAAAAAACTATTCTTGTCGGCACTTAACATCTTTGTCGCTCGACACTTAAATATTCTACTCGACTCGGCATGATGTAACTCGACAACCTGTATACTTTCTTGGCAATGTTTCTTGGCCTTGAATTTTTTTAGCTTAGCCACAGTGATAACCAACTAAAACAACCTAAGTAAATGACTAAGTGTTGGTCACTAAGCATCAACAAAACTTAGGGATTAACAATCTCCCCCTTTGATATTAGTGGCAAAAACACACTTATCATTTCTTTCAATTCTTTCCATCCAAAATTTTTCCTAAGTACACAATGTACTCCCCCTAGGAATGTACTCCATACTACATACAAAAATTTACATAGTATACATGCCTTCAAAAAAAATATTTACAATTATACCTGTACTATTCCTCTTACGATGTATCCTTGTCAGATTCCCACATGTTTTTGTCATTGATTATAGGTGGGGTTAAGTTGTACTTATCCAAAAAAAAATTATGAAGTTGTAAGGTGGAAGCAAATGTAGTTTCCCAACTATCCTTAACATACTTCATAACCTCTAATTTGACTTCTAGCTCAGCAGCTAGACTCACTAAACTTTCTACAGTAGAGAGATTTGAATTTCTCTTAACCAATTCTTTTGCAGCTGAAAATTCTTTCTGTCTTTCTGAATTACCTCTAGATGAGGTATCAGGTTTTTTTGAATAGTAATCAATTCAGCCCTTATCTGACCATCTTCATCCATGAGCTCAGCTATTCTCCTTTGTGCATTAGTCAATCTGTTAAAGTGTAAGGAGCTAGTGTTGGCATCCATACTCAATGAACTCCCAGTTGAATTCAAGTATAATTGCAATTTCTCTATAGCTTATAGATTATCCTTTGTGAATAATTCTACATCACATAAATTCTTATACAAAGAATAAACATTAGTTGCAACTTCCTCCAAAATTTCTACAAGAGAAGAAAGTTCAACCTACTTTATCGCAATCTCTTCTGAGATTTTTGCCAGTACTTTGTTCTCAAATTTCCTCTCGGACCATTGCAATAGCTTCTCATTTGATTCAATGTTGTCATCATTTACCTTCTGCATAATATGAACTAACTGTTCAAGAATAGGAGCTTGAGGATTTTCATCTTCCATGTCAAAAGCTTTTACAAATATATCCTTGATGTCATGTAACACCTGCTTTTTCTTCTTCTCTCTTTTCATTTCTTCCTACTTTTTCTTCCTCTTGAGTAATTCTTGAAGAGTCTCAATCTGTTCATAAGATAAAACATTGGGATCCCATTTTGGAATCACAATTAATTCATCTAATGTGACATTAATAGTGGGAGACTTCTTCTTCATAAATTTTCTCCTCTTAAATTCAGGTGAGCTACTGCTCGGCTTCATTTCCTCAATACAGTTTCCTATGTCAGTATTAGTCACCATTGCATCTTCCAATTCAGTCAAAATTTCCTGTTGATTAGGCATACCTCCTATTTTAGGTCTAGTGGGAGTAGATGATGCAAAGTGTGGTAAACCAAGCAAAACTTGCACTGCCTCTTGTTCCTTAGGCTCATTGTCAGTATCATTCATCTCCTCTCCACTATCTAAAATTGTTTTCACAACCTCTAAAATAGGTGGATTTTGTGTATTTACCTCTTGTTCATCTGTCTTCTCCTTCTCTGCTTCCTTTTGTTCAACTTTATCTTTAGGTTTCTCTTGAGTTTTCTCTTCATCTTTCTCTATACTCTTCTCTCCTTCAGCCTCAGTAGCCTTAATAGGCAATTCTATACTTGTATCTCTCGGTTCATCCTGACCCTCAGCATAAAAATTGCTAGAGTCATCAAGTGTGTTATCAATTGGACTGTCTGCTGTCAGATCAACAGTGTTTACTGTATCTATTTGTTCTTTTGATTCTACTTCAGTCTTGTCAGGCTCAGTACCAATTTTCTCTTTTGTTTTCTGTGGTGCAGGAGTGGTTTCAACTTCTTTATCCTTCTGCTCAGATGTTTCTTCATCAGTCTTCTTCTTTTGTGGAACTACCAATCCAAAGATTTCCTTTCATATCCTAGTACTTTGTTGTACTACACTTTCAATATTATTTTTCAAAACAACATATCCTCTGAGTTTAGGTATGAATTTATGCTTGTACTCCTCAACAAATTTAGCTCTTTGTTTCTTAGTCAGCTCAGGGATGACCTTAGCTAATGTACCTTCTCTAATCTGTCTCTCATTAGTAAGTGCAAATTCCCATTTTCTAGATAGAAACTCATATAGTTCAGTCGGCACATTGTTTCCTATCTCTATATGATTTAACTTGAAAGTGCTTATCATATCTAGTAGAAATTCTTGAACTTTATGCTTATCTTCTACATTCAATTTCTCCTACTTGATAAACTTAAAACCAGATAACGCTGTAGAATTCCTCAAATTATCACATACCTCATTAATATTAGTGGGTCTTTTGAATGGTTCAGTTGGTATGTTGCTGGGTTCATCAGTTTCAGTCTTTTCTTCATCACTTTCTGGATCCAAATGTAATTTCCTTCTTGGTCTCTTTACTTGTAGGCTTGGCACAGCATTTGTTGCAAATTGAGTCTTTGGTCCAGAACTACTCTATCCAACCTTCTTCTTTGCATATACATTTGTTTGCACTACTGGAGATGTAACAATAGATGCCCTTGTCCTTGGATAATTGGCAATGGGAGGGGTAACTTTAGGTTTTTCTTGGCTAGGCTTAGTTACCTTGGCTACTACTGGTTTCTTTCCTTTTTCCTTAACAGGAATCTCTTCTTCAGATTCACTTACTTCTTCTTATTCTTTTTCTTCTTTAGATATATCTTCTCCTTGTCAAGTAGATAGACCTAGAGGCACATCCTCTGGCTCCTATCACTCATAAATCCAACCATTTTCTTCAGATTCTTCACAATCATTTTCCCTTTCTCTCCATGGTTCCTACCTTTATATTCATAGATATCTTTGCCTTAGCTTCATCATAATTTCCAAATCTCTTTGTTGTTGTATCAATATCCTCTACTAGGAGTGTTGTGATAGCTGATGATGTTTCATCAATGTTAACTTCATAGGGAAATGGCTTTAGTCATGATACCATAGGTGTCACAACCTGAATGTATGTGTAATTTGTGTCAACTAGAAAACATATCTCCTCATAGTACTTTTACACTAGTGAACTAGGAATTCTAGTCCTCAACCTCATTCTCTTTTTGAATTCCACAAAGTAGTTTCCCATAATACTATTGAAATTACTGCCTAATTGCTTAATACATTCACTAATCTATACAGTAATAGGTCTATCCTTCTTCCAAAAAATATTCCTAGTGTAGGAAATGAATTTTGTACATAGAAGAATATGCAAACTAGTAAGGAACCAAACTTACATAATGAGCTCTTATCTTTTATGATCGATGATAGGTTCTCGGCTAGTTGCATCAACTACAGCTCAGCAAGGTCGTAGGTGTGATTCTTTTTAACTGTCTTTCATGCTTGGTCCACACATGTATAGGGAACACTATCCAGTCACCTCGACTGATAGAACTTATGTGCAATCACTCTCACTCCAAATTCAAGTTCTAAATCTTCAATTGTAGAGATATTCATACCTCTATTGTTCCAAACAGCTCCTGAGTTAGCTGTCATATCTTCCTTACTTTGATCTCTCAGCCTTCATTTTCCACTAACAATAGGATATCCAGTTACTCGATGAATAATGTCTTTAGTGATCCTAACTGGTCCATTGTCCAGCCACATGTGCATATCATGAACTCATCTTAGAAAATCCTTAATCCATTCAACTTTGAAATCTTGTGGAAAACCTAGGGCATGAGTTAACCCTTTGTCAGCTAAATGCTTGAATTCATCCTTCAAAACTCCATTTTCATAGAAATTGTTGTAGGATTTCCTCAATTCACTATAACCTACTTCACCAATCTTAACCATGTAACAAGATCTAACATTGTGGATCATGAGTACCTTTGGTGGAATAGATGAGAGGGCTCTGTTTAGATCACCTAAAATTGCACTTTCAGGAATGGCTTAGAAGTTAGGAGGTGCACACGCATCACTTCTCACCAGCTGAACTTGCTTAAGCTCCTTCTCCATACCCTTGACTGGTGCAGAAGAACTTGTAGCCATAATCTCTGAAGTTAGGGTTCAAAAATGAAGAATAGGGTACCTTGGCAAGTAGCACTTCGTACTGTTCACCTTAGGGTTGCCAACAACATGCTGGCAAGATCTTTGATACAAACTTTGCTAAGATCAATTCTGCAACTTCTTCAATCACTCTGAAAATACTAAAAATTGCAAGGTAAAATGAAGAACAAACAGTTCATCCTTATATATATTCGAAAGGTCAAGGTTGGTAAGCAATAAATGCTTTTCCCATTGGGTTAGTGCAAACCAGCTATCATTGGCTGACTAACGCAACTTGCATACCACTCGGCTTACCATACGCGGCCATCACAAAAATTACTCGGCCAACCAGCTCAGCACCTATAGTGTAGTTAACTCTTCTCGGCATTGGTCACAAACATGTCCTAGTGTATCTCAACATATGCAAATATGGACTTTGGCACATTTACATATTTAGGAACTAATGTAATATTTGAAATTTAAATGCAGTTCCTTACATACCTCTATTGCCCAGTTAGAGATGGTGTGATCACCTAATCCATTGGATTGGGTGACCTTGGCTTCAGTAGTTTCACTGCTGATCGGCTCTATTTTCCTTACCCATGTCTGGTTCATTTGTGCTCTAATTTCCTCAATAGTAGGAGTAGGTAATCTTGTCCTACACTCTCTCTTAGTGTGACCAATCTTCAAACAACTAAAGCAAACAAGGCTTCCATTCATCCAACTCTTAGATTTTCCTCTGAAATGTGTCTTTAAGAAATCTTCAAGTGCATTTCCATATTCTTCACAGTAGTGACAACTTTTCCTTGTGTTATAATCCCAATTGTAAGTGTTGCCTTTACTAGGTGCTTTTGTTTGTGTCTTAGATGTCCATTGTTGTTTAGCATTGGATCTACAATCTTGTGCTTTATGACCATATTTTTGACACTTGTAACAATAACCATTGAACCTTGGTTTGGGAGGTGCATCATTTTCTTCAGCCCAACACTCATGTGCTTTATGTCCAAACATATTACAATTAAAATAGTAACCATTGAACTTAGGTTTAGGATTGGACTTACCTTTTTTGCTTCGGCAAATGTTTGTTGTATGACCTAGTTTTCCACAGTGGTGGAAAATAGGTTTGTTGTTCTTTGTCTTTGCATTCCTCCTTTCACCATTCTTAGACGATTCTCCTTTCTCAGTAGATGTAAATTGCTCATTTTGGCCTACTCCAAAAGAATCTTTGGATCTCCTTGATGCTTCTATCAGATTCTCAAAATGAGTCAAAGCTTCATTGGGTTTGTTCAACCTTTCTTTAAGTTCTTTCTCAGATCTCAAATCATTCTTCAGTTGATTGTTCTCAGATCTCTGATTCATCATTTCCACATCTTTCCTACTAATCTTCTGATTTGCAAGTAGCAGTTGATTCACCATGTCAACTTGGTTTTTTTTCATCAACTTTACTTCATGTGTCCTTTCATCAAGTCTAATAGTTATCACTCTTTTGTCTTCTTCTGCCATAGTCTTGTCATCTTCAGCTTTCTTCTTATGTTCAATAATTTCACTTAGTCTTATTTATTGGGCTTCTTGTTCTCTTTTCAAATTTTTAACTTCTTCACATAGTGCATTTTTATTTTCTAGTAGATCTTCTATTGTTGCATCACTCTTAGTGGAATCCCCATTCTAAAATAGATTTGCAGTGTCATCTTCCTGATAATGAGTATAATTCATTTGTTTAGCCATATCTCTCCTAGCTGTTAATGATTTCTTCAATTCCTATCTTTTTGTCTCAAGATGATGTAATGCTAGTTGAATCTCAATCTTCTGATTCTTAATGACTTTACCCAACTTGTAAACCTCCATCTCAAGATCTGTAGTCACAAGATGATTAAAAGATTTTATAGGAGAACTATGCTCTGATACCAATTGTTGGAAGTACAATATTAGGAAAGCAATATACTAAGAGGGGGGTGAATTAGATCTTAAAACTTAATCACTTAAAACAAATTGATCCACATTCATACATAAATGAATTTAACCTAACATTAGATAGCATCCACAACATGAAATATATAACCCATAACACAGAATTTTGGTAACCCAGAAACCCAAATAGGTAAAACTGGGGTGGGGATGACACCCACAAAATCTTCACTACTATAGCAATAAAGTGTGCTTGTTAGGGCTACAAAACTTTTGATTACAAAATGCAATCTACTTGGTTAAAGGTCTGTTCGGTTAAGAACTAAAGATCATTACAATATACCTTGTGAAAGGATTTCAACTCACAATAAAGTAAGAATTTGGCTAAGAGATTTAAAGAAGGTCTATTAGAACCACTATGTTAAGAGATTTCACCTGATACACTTTTTAGAATGTTTCAAGTAGTGATCCTTCGTTATGCACTCAAATGCTGATGACAAATCTTAACTTTCCAATACCTTCTGTGATCTCACAATCTAATATGTCTTTTCTCTGCTATTCACTGCTCTATCACTCTACTTGATCTAAGCTTCTTCACAAAATAACTCACTGTTCATCTCACATGAACACACAACCCTTCTCATCACTCTTTTATAATAGGGTTAGAAGAAATCTTATATGTCTTTATAGATCTGTTAGAGAGATCTAGATCAACAATCAAGATCTAATTTTTATGCCTCCAAGGCATTCCAATTTTTTGATTGGCTCCATGCCATGCATAGGATAAAATAATTAAATACATAAATAACTCCAAAGATAAATATTAAATGCTTACATATGTTAGCCCAAAGCTCATACAAGTTGGCCTAAACATTTTATCTCAAAGTTTGAATCAATCCTATGATGTATGCAAAAGATATTCTGCTCGGCACTTAACATCTCTATTGCTCAGCACTTAAATATTCTATTCAGCTTGGCATGATGTAACTCAGAAACATGTATACTTGCTCGTCAATGTTGCTCGGCCTTAAATTGTTTTAGCTCAGCCACTATGATAACCAACTAAAACTGCCTAAGCAAATGACTAAGTGTTGGTCACTAATCATCAACAAAACTTAGGGATTAACATAATGCTCTCAAAAAGAGATGCATATTAATAGGATATAAATGCATAAACAAGAACAAAAAAAGGCATGAGGTCTGAGCAACTTGGGCTGAGATGATCTCTCTTATAGTTATAGGTGTAAATGTGAGAGAAAGTTGTAACATCCATACCATTGAACAAGCCCTAATTCCTAAATGAACAAGAGAACGGATAATGTTATCCAACTTTGCAACAAAAGTGTATAAGATATTAGTATATGATTCAATGAAGGAAACATGTTGATGTCGATAGAGTTGCAAATAGTTGGTTATAAGGCATTATATTATTTACTACACATGAAATAATAGATGATGATAAATTAGGCATCGTCGCTCATATATTTGTTACAAGCATTAATTGAACAAAAAAAACTGTCATGGAAGCAATTGTGTGAAAATTAGAAAAGAAAATTTCAGATATAGATTGCATTCATTTACCATACAGCTATGAGCTTGATCATGGTTAATAAGAAAATGAATAAGGTGACATAGATATACATAGTTTTCTTTCAAACTTATGTGATGACTTTGTGAATTCTTGGAAATGCTTTCATATTTTTTGCAAGCTTCACCAATAGTGGATGCATAGACTATTGGAAGCAATTCCTCAACAGGATCAACTAAGAGCTTGGAAAATATTTTTTCATTTCTCTCCTGCACATATATATCCATGTCAAATTGCTAGTGTAAATTAATTACACAAAAGCTTCTTTACATAAGTTACTATTATCTTCAAATAAGAGGGATGTTCAAAGAGCTCCAAACAAACTAAAATAATACAAGCTCTAGCACTAATATTGTGGTGATATGAAAGAGAATAAATATGAAAGAAAATACAGGTTTCATCTTTTAGTAATCCACAAACCATTAATCTATTCACTGTCCAAATTAAATATAACTCTTCTACAAAATTTATATTTATACTTCCCAAAACTACATAGGCTAAGAAGAAACCCTTTATAAGGTTTCCCGTAACTTGAAATTCAGTTACAAAACAAATAAATAGCATCATATATGTGATGAAAAGGGTGTTGGTCAGATTTCAATTGCTTCCAAATGATTATTATTGATCCAGCTAAAATCCAACAATAAGGAGATATAAAATTGGGATATTGTTATCACTAAAAATGTAGATTTCCTAACCAAAAGAAAAAAGAAAAGTTGAATGCCATCACAATATACACTCACTCTAACCAAATCTATAAATAGATAAAAGTTCAAATTGAAACACATGTATATTGAGCTCACAAGTCTATATCTCAATCAAATGACCTAAATAGATAAAAGTTCAAGTTAAGACATTTTTATAATGGGCTTCTAAGGCTAAATCTCAAGAGGATGACCTATTATCTCAATGTATTTTTCATAAAAATATTGAATTGTGCAAGTTTGACACCTTATGATACCAAGTTATCACAGGTAAAGAAAGTAGAGAATCAAATTTAGGACAAAGCTACCTACCAAGACAAAACTACAAATAATTGATTTCAATATCATTCATTGTCTTTGAGGAATAATACTTTAAAAAATAAGAAAATTAAATGCATTGCAAGAACTTAATATTGGCAAGAGACATAGATGGAGTGATTGTATGTTGTCATTGATAGAAAATACACATCTTTCAGATGATTGGCTAACACTATTTTGTGATACCAAAGTTCAGATAGTAAAATTGGTTAAGTACAGATATATTGGCACAAAGATACAGTTTTGGTATTATGATCGGTATAAACACATGTGATAAAATTTTGATGTACGATTGGAGGAGATGGTTCATAGGACATATATACATCTAATTTTATGATCACAGAGTCTAATGTTAAGATATGGTGGAATTATCATTTTTTGAGTATCGGGTTAATAGGTCTGAGATAGAGACACAGATAGTTGACTATTAGATCGGGCAGCGATCCTATTGGTTCGATTGTATAATCAGTTTGATCGATGGAGGAGTTAGAGCCAACATGGTACATGATGTACACATTATGATTTTTGTTAGCATGGAGATTTGAAAAGGTATTTGGCTGACACACTTCACACTACTTATTTTGTTCTTATTGCTGACAGTGTTGAGAAACAAGTTGATATATGAGATCAAGTTTTTGAGATGGATTATATGAACGGTGATAGATATTATTATGTGAAGGTTAAGGCATGTGGAATATTAAAAAAGGAACATCAGTTAGAAGTTATCTTGTTAGTTTATCAATTGTACACATTATTGGAACTGTATTAGCATAATTAATGTTGTTTGTTAGTTCATGACTGGGATAGTGAGTCCTATTTGTTTTGTATCATATTTTTGAGGCAGTGAACCTTGTTGGTGGTTTTTGTAATTGAGTAGTGAGATCTAGGCTGTAAGCCTGAATGCATGTGCATTCCCCTCTTATGTAATCATACCCTTAACTAGGCACCTTTATTTCTTCATAATTAAAACATATTGTGGGTTCCATCCTCACCGTGGTTTTTCCCCTAACAGGGTTTCCATGATAAAAATCATGGTTTTATGATGTTATGGTTGTCATGTTGTGTTTTTCTTTCAGTTGTGTTAATTTCATTGATATGTAAATTGTGGTTAAAATTTAAATCAGCTGGAACACTGATTCTCCCCCCTCTCTCAGTGTTCTTCAATCCTAACACTTATATTTTCACTTGCCCACCAAAGATTAATGAGAAACAATATTCTTTATTGAGATGGGTGGCTAAAAGTATGAAGACCATGAGAAAACCACACAATAAAGGTAGGATCGAGTGGTATGGTAACCTCCAATAAATAAAGTAGAGGCATCTCAATAATTTAAGGCTAACACCATCAATTTACCATGTTCAAATATGTGATTCTCCACTAAATGAATTAAGGGTATATCAGTAGAAATCTAGTTCAAATGCACAATAGCATAATCAATCAAAAATAGTGTTCAAAAGTCCTCTAAATCATCAAACAAAAAAGAAAAATAAATATTTTCCTTAAAAAATTCAAATTTATATAGCCCAAGACCAATTGATCAAAACAATCATTTGTACTTAAAAAATAGTAAGATGCTTTCCAAAAACAAAGTTGGGCAACCAAATAGGACTCTATTTCAGCTAAGACAATTACAACCAATATTGGCTTCTACTTATAAATTGTTTACCTTAAAAGAGTATTACCTTAAAAATTATCTAACATATCATACTGTTAAGGTCTTTAACACAAAATTTTGTCTTAAATCCCTTGAGCACCATTTACCTTGAACATTGGTCAATAGTTCAAATCCCACGAATGATTGGTCTCCACTTAATCAAAATTTCAATCACATCACATGAACGATTGTTCTCAAAGGAAGGTTTCCCAAACTTACATTCTTGAACTTGAAGAAAGTATGGATTGTAAAACAATAAGCATCAATTATGCTACAAACACTTCAAAACTTGTGAAAGGTTGTACCAATAAAAAATAAAACTCTATAAATAACATTTTAGTCTACATCCTCTTGGCATTTTTTTGATAAAATTTTCTACCTTGTCCAGTTTCCTTACATGACCTAGAAGATCAATCATGCAACCATAGTGCTCCATTCTAGGTAGGGTATGGTAGCATTGTCTCATACTATTAAAATATTGCTAACCTTCATCCACTAAATAAGTACGGCAACATGCAGACAAGACTCCAACTAAGGTAATCTAATTTGGTTTTGTACCAGAGGATTGCATTCCTTTGAATAGCTCAAGGGCCTCCCTTGCAGAGCCATGCATTGCATATGCTTCAATCATTGCAATCTAGGAGACCACTTCTCTTCGACACATTTTTTCAAACACACTGCGTGCAATTTCTATACACTCACATTTTGCATACATGTGAACAAGGGCATTATCACATGAGAGCTACACGACCTGGAAAATTGGAAATGTCATTACATTTGGTTTCACATTCTCTATTTGCATTTATTCAAACAGATTTGGGGCATCCTCCCCTCACTTGCTCTGTGCATATCATGCAATCATAGTATTCCAAGTTGCGATAATTCAAATTGGAATTACTTCAAACAACTTCATGGACTCATCCATAAATTCATTATGTGAATACACTGTAATGATGAAATTCCACACAACTAGACTTGTATCAGAAATCTGATTAAAAAGCTCCAAATCTCATTCAACATATCTATTCTTCCCATACCCCACAATGATCATCATCCAAGAAACATCATCTTGCTCAGGCATCTTCTCAAAGCGTCTCAAAGCTTTCTCAAAGTGTCCATTATGCACATAACCTGCAATCATTTCATTCCATGACACAACATTTTGTAATGGTTCTGACAGGGGAATTTGTAACGGCTCTGATTGTGCAGTCCAGTAATTGTCGACTCTTCCTCTTCTCAGCCTTTTTCATCTTCCATCGAAGGACTGATATTGTATAAGAAAAGCTAGTTGACGTTGATGTATCATTGTAACTATGATTATCTAAATAAGAGGAAAGACCCCTACTTGAAGAGTGGATGTAATCCAGATTAGCTGGATGAACCACTATAAAATTCTATGTTTTTCTCTTGCATTCCTAGTCTGGTTTTATTTTAGATCTTAAATTGTTTTCAACATTTTTCATTAGCTCAACAATTGGTATCAGAGCTGGTTAAGCTCGTTTGATTTTCTAGAAATAGGTTAAATTTGTAGACACCATGGATGAGGCAAATAAATGGAAAATCAAAAAATTTTCTGGGCAAAACTTCAAGCTATGGAAAGTGCAGATAGAGTCTTTGCTTATCAAGAAGGATTTGCAACCTACATTGCTTGATAAAGCAAAAGGCCAAGTAAAACTACAGGATGAAGAATGGGAGAAAATGGATTTGAAAGCACACGAAAAAATCTTTCTAGCTCTCTCAAGAAATGTGTTGTTTAATGTTTCAATGGAGAAAAAAAAAAGAGATGGTTGAAAAGTTATCCTCATTATATGAAATACCTTCAGCTTCAAACAAGGCTTTTATAATGAAGAAGTTATATAATCTGAAAATTAAAGGAGGGGGAGTGATATCCAATCATCTCAACAAGTTCAATACATTAGTTACTCAGCTGATTTTGGTTGGTATCCCATTAGATGATGAAATAAAGGAAATCTTATTATTGTGCTCACTTTCGAACAGTTGGGAAGGTGTAGTAATGGTTGTGAGCACCTTAGTAGCATCCAAGAACAAGCTAAAATTTGATGAAGTTGCAGCCACACTACTTAGTGAAGACATGTGAAGGAAGCATCAAGAACCCTTCCGGTGATGCTCTCATAGCTATGAGCACTAGTAATAGAGGTAGAAGTTGTGAGAGAGGAAGAAACAATAATAATAATAATAATAATAATAATAATAATGGAAGAGGTTGATCGAATCATCACTCAAAATCCAGAGGAAGAAATGGCATTTGCTAGTTTTGTGGAAAACCAGGGCACACAAAAAAGAAATGTTGGAATTACAAGAAGGATAAAAAAAAACTTATCAATGACGGCATTAATGCTATAATTGATGGAGCTTTGATACTTGCAGTCGGTGACACAGATTCAAGCTTGTGGGTTCTTGATTCCAGTGCATCTTTTCATGCTACTCCGTGTTGGAGTGCTTTCACAAATTACCACAAAGGTATGTTTGGTAATTTTTTCTTGGGGATAACAAAGAGTGTGATATTGTCAGAAAAGGGGATATTTTATTGATGCTAAAAAATGGAAGTACATGGGCTATAAAATATGTTAGGTATGTTCCTACACTTAAGTGTAATCTGCTTTTAGTCAGTAAATTATATACACAAGATTGTAATGTCAATTTTGATCTCACTTCTTGGAGAGTGTCCAAAGGTCAATTAATTTTAGCTAAAGGGCAGAAAAATGGAAGTTTATACATTTTAGAGTGCAATGGAGAAGTGGGAGAATCCATGGTAGTTACAGATAGAAATGTTGAACTTTGGCATAAGTGGCTCGGTCATATGAGAAAAATGGGTCTTGAAGTCATGCTTCGAAGAGACCAACTTCCAGGTCTTAAATCTATTGATTTGGAATTGTGTAAGAATTGCCTTTATGGAAAGAAAAATTGCACCAGCTTCATAAGGATGGGTCATGAGAAGAAATATTCTCCCTTAGAACTTGTGCATTCTGATTTCTTTCATCCTACGGAGGTAACATCTATCAGTGGTGCTAATTATTTTGTCACATTTCTTGATGATTTTACTCAAAAATTTTGGGTTTACATGTTGAATAAGAAATCAAAAGTATTTTCAATATTTAAAATTTTTAAGGCTATGGTGGAAAATCAGATTGGAAGGAAGATTAAATGTTTATTATCAGAAAATGGTGGTGAGTATTTCTCTTTGGAGTTTGATAATTTTTGTGCAGATCATGGTATTCGGAGGATTAAAATAGTCCCTTATACACCTCAAGAAAATGGTGCAGCTAAGAGGTTGAATCAGACTATTTTGGAGAGAGTTTGGTGTATGTTGTCAAATGCTGGTTTGGGGAAGGAATTTTGGGTAGAGGCATGTAATAAAATGGTTTATTTAATAAATCAAGCTCCTTCGTCACATCTAGATTTTGATATTCTGGAAGAAAGGTGGACTGGTAAGAGAATTTCATTTTCTCATTTGCGAGTTTTTGGATGTGATGCATATGTTCACATTCTGAAAGAGAAGAGAACAAAATTAGATTTTAAATTGAAGAGATTTTAAATTAGATTCAATCACCAAGAAAGTGATTCATAGTCGGGATGTTGTTTTTAATGAGAATTCTTTCTCAAGTTTGAAAAATCAGAACTCCACTTCTGATAATTTTATTAAATTTGACTTTTTTGAAAATGGCAGTCATGTACAAAGAATTTCCTAGGTTACATTCCACCCCTCTACTATTGGTGTGCCCCCTATAAATATTCATCCCTCCTCTCTCCATACTCCAATGCAAATTCCAATTGGCACATAGCCTTCCATTGTTTCAATGATGCATGTCCAGTCTTTGTTTGACAGTGGAGTTGCTACAGAGCAGGCTGCTATGTACCTCACACAGCCTCCATAAATGATGTCCACTATATCTCCTCATACTCCCTCCATTGAGCCTGCAAATGCACCCATTGTTGTTGCGTGGGATGTCATATTCCCCACGCAACCTCCCCACTCATCTTCAGCGCAGGATACTTTGTCATGGGTTGCTCCTCTAACACGGGAAGAGCCTGCGCGTGAGACCTCAAATCCCCAGTGTGAGAAAAATCCACTGTTACCCAGTCACTCCCCTCTGCCGCATGAGGATTCTTCTTCCCCACATGTGCACCACTGTCTACAGCAAGGGGAATCCTCTAGAAGCCAATCACAAAGCATTTTCTAAGAGATAGAGTCTGGCAAACAACAAGATGTCATTCATTTACAAAGTGTTAGAAATACGGAGGGTTCTGATGTTACTCACACATCAGATGAAAACCAAAATATTCAACTAGGGCGATCTACTAGAGAGAGAAAAAGTCTAAGGAAATTTGATGATTATGAAATTTTATTCTCTTTGTGTTCTGATCAGGAAGAGCCACAAATATATAAGCAAGCATGTACTGATGTTAATTCAGTTTTCTGAATGGATGCCATGAAAGATGAAATGGATTCTTTAAATACAAATCAGACATGGGATTTGGTTCCTCTTCCGCCAAATCATAAATCCTTGAAAAAAAAAATGGGTATATCACATAAAAGAGGAAGATGGAGATCGAAATAGATATAGGGCCAGATTGGTAGTGAAGGGGTTCGCTCAACAAAAGGGTGTGGACTTTAATGAAATCTTCTCTCTAGTAGTCAAAATGTAGACTATTCATTTAGTATTAGGCATGGCAGTAGCATGGGACCTTGAGCTTGAGCAAATCGATGTCAAAACAATGTTTTTACATGGGGATATTGAAGAAGAGTTATATATGGAGCAGCCAGAAGGATTTTTTAAATAGGGGCAAGAGCATCTATATTGTAGATTAAAGAGGAGCCTATATGGGCTGAAGCAAGCTCCGCACCAATGGTATTTAAAATTTGATAACTTCATGAATCAGAAAGGTTTTACTCATTGTGAACTAGTCCCATGTATTTACTACAAATAGCTTTCTATTAGTGAGTTTGTGATTTTATTATTATATGTTGATGATATGTTGACTACTGGTAATAGTATGAGAGTTATTCATGAGCTAAAGACACATTTGGCTCTTCCTTTTTCCATGAAAGATTTAGGGGCAGCGAAGAGGATTCTTGGGATGGATATAATTTGAGATAGACATAAAAGAGATTAAATTATCTCAAGAAAAATATATTCTTAAAGTTTTAGAAAAAATTAATATGTCAAATGCAAAATCGGTTGCCACTCCATTGGCTGATCACTTTTGATTGTCTTGTATAATGTCCCTCCCACTCCGGAAGAAAAAAATTGAGATGGTTGGTATTCCTTATTCTTTAGTAGTTGGGAGTTTAATGTATGCCATGGTTAGCACATGTCTGGATATTGCTCATATAGTGGGAGTTGTGAGTAGTTTTATGAGTAATCTAGGTAAAACTCATTGGCAAGTAGTTCAATGGACTATTCAGTATTTGAGAGACACTCCCTCTCATGTTTTGTTTTTTAGTAGTAAGACCCCTTATATTTGTAGATATGTTGATTATGATATTAATGGAGATTTAGATAATAGGAGGTCAACAAAATGCTATGTGTTTAATTTTGTCATGGCAGCAATTAGCTGAACTTCTTGGAAGCAACAAGTTGTTTCTCTTTCCTTTATTGAGGCTCAATAGATCTCTCTTACTAAGGGAGATAAAGAGATGATATGGTTACAACTAGTCTTTGGAGAGTTGGGATTTAAACAATCCACCTTTACTCTATTTTCTGACAGCAACATTGTCATTCATTTGGCCAAATATTAAGCTTTCCACAGTCACACAAAGCATATAGAAACCATACTTCACTCCATCTGTCATGCTCTTGAAGAGGGAAGATTAAAGTTAGAGAAGATTGATACAAAGGTCAATCTGGCTGATGCATTCACCAAGGTTGTACCTCCAGAGAAGTTTGAATTTTGTGGAGCTTCTCTCGGTATCACCACGACATAGCCATAAGCATTCCAAGTAGGGGATATCTCTGTGTAGCACTAATTGGAATTCAAGTGGGAGATTATAATGGTTATGACAGGGGAATCTATAATGGCTCTGATTGTGTAGTCCAATCATTGCCAACTCTTCCTCTTCTCATCCTTTTTCGTCTTCCATCGAAGGACTAATATTATATAAGAAAAGCTAGTTGATGTTGTTGTATCATTATAACTGTGATTATCTAAATAAGAGAAAATACCCCTACTTGAAGAGTGGATGTAATCAAGATTAGCTAGATGAACCACTATAAAATTTTGTTTCTTTCTCTTGCATTACTAGTCTAGTTTTATTTTAGATTTTAAATTGTTTTCAACATTTTTCATTAGCTCAACACATTTCACTAAGGCATTTTGTCAAACAGATAGAATGCATTCCCTAAATTACCACATTTTTCATACATTTCTACTAGGGCATTTCCAACAAACACATCTTGGTCCGACTGAAACCAGTTGTTAAGAATCTCTCCATGAACCTCCTTCAAAACATTAGAATTTGTACATGCTAGAAGAATGGTAGAAAAGGTGAAGTGATCGAGCTTAATACATGTTCTTCTCATTTTTGTTAAAAGAACTAAAGCATCATTAGCATGCTCATACCTGGTATAAGTTGTGATCATGGTAGTCTATGAAATGAAATAAGCATTGAGTATTTAGTTCAAAAATTCACGACCATCCACCAAACTCATGCATGTGGCATAAAAAGTGAGCAGATTGTTCCAAAAAAATATTCCCTTGAATTGAATTCTAGACTGAATGATGTGGGAATGGACTATTTTTTCCAATGGAAGGGCTCTGATGTTTACACTACACTGCAAGAGAGAAACATATGTATCTTGTACTCTACAAAATCTGCAATGCCTCTTTCAATCATTTTTTCTTACACAAACTTCTGATTTCATCAGAGGCACTAACCTTGGAATGGAATCTGGTGACACAAAGATCCAAATTTGTTGAAATCCCACTAAGAGAATAGCTTTCTCAAGCTTAAAATATGCATGGTATCAGTTTTTTCAAATCTTGGCAATCAATTTATTTATTTTTTTATGCATAAGAGGCTGAAGCCAAAAGAGATATATTAATCCTAAATAATACATACAGTTTTAGACTAAAAATAATAGACAATTGGTGGCTATATGCCCAAACCAAAATGGAGTAGATGCATGCTCCAACCACAAAAACATAATAGTTTAACATTAATCCTCCAAAAAGTTTATAGACAAGCTTAAAAACATGAAAATATGAGCTAAAATAACAAAAAGCTCAGTGGCACTTAGCTTTGTACCAAATTATGAAGATGAAGAGTAACCCTCCTCATTGCTGGCATCTGAGGCAATCTCATATGATTCATCGTGGTCATCAAAATTGTATTGATGGTATGAATCATGTTCCTCCCCTACCGCATCCTCGTCTTGTTCTTCATCCTCTACATCTTCATCGTCAGCATCCTCCTCCTCAGCTGCCTCATCATTGTCTTCATCCTCTACATCTTCCTCCTCATTTTTAGAGGAATATTTTCTCCCTAGGCCATCCAGTTTTTCCTCATATTTTTATTGATAAACCCATTTGACATCTTCGTCAAGGTCATCCCCAAAGGGTTTGTCCAATCCATCCTCCAAGCCCAAGAATTTTGAGAGGAAGGTGATGCCTCTTTTCATCATAAATCTTCTAATTTGATGATCTTCCCACTCCCACCCGCATAGAATGAAGAGACCTCTAGGAGGCCCACCATAAATTTTTCTCCTTGTGTCCAAACCAAAGCCTTGGAATGGTTCTCTAGCAGTCATAACTATAGATAAGTCCCAAGGAAATAGAGTGGTTAGCTCCATGTCACTGTTAATAATCACTCCATACAAACCCACCAGATAATCCTCATTGAAAAGGCGATTGTAGAGCTCCTCTACCATGACTTTAAAACCCTTGCTACCAGAATGCTAGCAAGGAAGCCCGCACAAATGTCTGTATTGACTCTAAAGTGATGATTTTTACTGAGAAAATTGAATCCTAAAATGTTCCTTACTGCATGAAACACCAATTTGTGATGGTAAATGCAAACCTCTTGAAGCCTGGAAGAGTCAATAGGGTTTTCAAAGGCATATTTAGCCACACTTGATCGCAACTTTATTGGGGAGTCCATGACTAGCTGATTGGAGAAGGAATAAACCTCTTCTATGGCAATATGTCTTGCAATTACCAAGAATTCGCAAACCAGGCTATAGAATGTGCTAAACATACACCGCTCATGACTCTGTGAGTATCCCAACAAAAGAGCAGTAAACCAAGCAACTTGTTATCAATGTGTCACATCCTTCCCCAAACTATCAATTCTCCCACTTTCTTTATGCCATTTACAGCCCAAAATGAAGATAATTTGAATTCTTACTAATTTTATCCCATGACAGAGGAAAATATAATTGGCATACAGTCCAAGAGGAATATCTAGAAGTGAGTTACCAAATCTATCTATGTCTAAAATTAGCTAGAAGAATGTCCTGACTAGTTGGACACATAAAAGCTATCAACTAGATGAAGTGACAACTAAAAAAGAGCATCTAGAAAATTTAGATAAGGAGGAAGGCTATCATCTATGTGAAAAGACTATAGAAAGGGAGCATCGAGAAATGTCAGAGAAAAGAGGTTGTGTTGTGACATTGTGGTCAAATCCAGCTCATATATCAGATGAAGTATGAAGTGACCATGATTTTCCCCCTCTTGCCAACTTAAAATTTGAATTTCATATGGCCGTTGGATAGTGAAGTGAAAGCTTCATGATCTTAATCTAAATCCAAATGCATTGAAGGCATACAAGTGTACTTGAGAGATGTTACCAATGCTTCTTGATTAGCTAGCTCGTTTGCCAGGTGGTTTCCTTCCCGGTAGATGTGGTTGACCTTTGTAGATTCAAATTTATCTACAAAATTTAGAATGATCTCTAAATTTTTTTGCAGTCTCCAATTTGGAGTAGTGTGGGTTTTGAATTCATTTATATTTAATCATAGAGTCACCTTCAATCTCCAGTTTGTCCAATTTCAGCTCAATTGCAAATGACAATCCAAAAAGTTATGCTTTAAATTTTTCCATGGTACTCGTATCTGTTTCCAAAGGTCTTGCAATTTTTGCAATAACCTTACCCTCAGTGGAATGAATAATGAAACCAGCCCCTGATGGACCTATGTTTCCCTTAGAGGCCCCATCAAAGTTCAATTTGTACCAACCCTAAGGAGGAGTCTACCAAAGACAATTTTCTCGCAACCTTGCACTTGATTTTAATCCTCTTCCTAAAGTTGTAGGAGACTTAAGACAAAACCAACACTTCAAATTTTTTTCATCCCAACTAGTATAGTACTTATGTTGTGCACATTGAGATTGGATATGAGAATTCGTTAATTCTACAATGGATGTCCCAATTTTATTGAGTAAAGAAGCTAATTCCATTGATTTGTCTTGAAATAATATTTTGTTTCTTTCTTTCCATAATTCCCATATCAAAATGGAAGGGGAGATTATCCATAAATTATCATAGAGGATTTCCTTGAAAGACTAGGGCCATGTGAAAAGAGATATGATATCGCGAGGAAGAGTTGTAAACCAACCTAATTTTGCATAGCGCCATTGCCAGCATTTTGTTGCAAATGAACATGTAAGAAACAAATGATTTGTGTCTTCTTAGTTGTTATCACATAAAGTGCATATGGAAGGGCCATGATAACCAACCCTCTTGAACCAATCACTTGTGAGGACTCTACCCTTAATTTCTTCCTAGGAGAATAAGCCTGCCTTTGGAAGACAAACCTTGTTCTAACATAATTTATTGGAAGTCTGAGATTGGGTTTGAAGGAGAACACCTAAAGTAAGTCTATATCCATCCTTCACATTATATTCCCCTAATTTTGAGCCATTCCAAATGATTTCATCCTTCCACTGTTTGAGGAGGAATAATATATTTTCATGAATATTTTTATGATGTTCCAATTCCATAGGCTCTAAGTTGAGATCTGCAAAATGACGCCATTGCAAAGATCCATCTACATTTCTCACCGAGGGAGGTAGTAAGTAATCTTTAACCAAGACCCCCCACTAATCTGAACACACTTTACTATACATTTTGGATCCCAAGAGATTGATGCTAGGGTAACCCCCCAAGATTCCTCCCAAAATAGAGCTCTACTCCCATCTTTGATGTTCCAAGAGATGTAATCCTCAATAACACCCCTAGAATTTGAAATAAAATTCCAGATTTTGGATCCCCAAGGGAGTACCCTGACTCTAGCGACTTCAACATAATTTAGGTTGTGGAAGTATTTCCCTCTAATAATCCTTACCCATTTAAGGTTTGGTTCTTTGAGGATTTTCCAATAAATCTTTTCTCCTAGAGCCTGATTCTGCCAGAGTTGATTTTTGATCCATGTACCCCCAGCCTCCACAGGTCTACATATTTTATCCCATGAAATAAGGACAAATTTACTATTAGTTTTTGTGCCTTTCCAAAATAATTTCCTAATTTTTTTGACAATGTCCATATAGCTACACATTGGTAGTGCAATACAAGACATCAGATAAATGGGAATTGTTGCCAAAGTAGCTTTGATCATAGCAATTCTTCTTGACCATGATAGCCATTTAGATTTCCATGAATCTATTCTCTTGTCCATCCTTTCACCAATAGGTTTCTAGAAATATGATGTTCTCATAGCTTTGTCAATTGGGATTCCTAAGTATGAGCATGGAAGAGAACCAATCTTAAAGTCCATTGCCTTTATTATTTGATGTTGAATTTTTCTCTTAGTATGAAAAAGAAAATTACAGACTTGTCTTTATTGCCAACTTGTCCTAAAGCTGATGCATAATTGGTTAGGATTTTTTTATTTGCAAAGCCTCCCCAATTCTACCCTTTCCTAAAATAAGAATGTCATCTACAAATTGCTGATGATTCACTACCTTGACATCCGAGGTAATTTCCACTCCACTGATTAAGCCATGATTATTTGAGCTGATAAATCTATGCCCCAAGGCTTCTGCCATAAGGATGAATAGGAAGGGAGAAAGGGGATCCCCTTGCTTGATCCCATTATAACCTTTTAAATAACCATGTGGGGTACCATTTATAAGGATGGATAATTTGGGAGTAAATATGCAGTAATAAATTAAATTAATCCAGGCTTTGGAGAACCCAAATTTTTCCACACATTTAGCTAAGAATCTCCAATCCACCTTATAATAAGCCTTCTTGATATCTAATTTAATAATCATGCTTGGATTTTTACTACATTAAATAGAATGAATGGCTTCCTGAGCAATGATGACTCCATTTAGAATTGATCTCCCAGGAACAAACCCTATTTGTTCATCCCCAATGATCTTCCCCAATATTTTTTTAATCTATTAGCTAAGGCTTTACATAACAATTTTTAGATGGTGTTACAAAGAGCTATTGACCTAAATTCATCCATATTATTAGTTTGATCTTTCTTGGGAATAAGAGAAATGAAAGTATTATTAATTTTGGTCAGAAATCTACCTGAAGATCGAGTTTCCTCAAGAGCCTTTGTGAGCTCTTTCCCCAGTATGTGCCAGAAATGCAGAAAAAAGCTAGGGGGAATCCATCAGGGCTAGAAGCTTTATTAGGAGCCATGTGATTGAGTGTTTACATAATTTCTTCTTCTGAGAATTTGGCCGAGAGGATTTGGTTATCTTCATGAGTAAAAATCTTAGAAATATCAACCAGCATGTCTTTCTGAGCCTTTATATGTGAACACTTTGAATTATTCAGCAAGTTTGTGTAAAAGCTTACAATTTCTACTTGAATTTCCTTCTAGCCTTGGATTAGAATCCCATCCATATTGTTAATTTTAAGAATTGTTTTGGAACACTTGTAATGTTTAGTACTATTGTGAAATAATTTGGTGTTTTTATCCCCTGCTTCCAGCCAAGTCTCCCGGGATTTTTGTCTCCAAAATATTTCTTCTTTAGATATAATATCTTCAATATCCCTTAGAAGTTGTTTTTCTGTGTCTTGAACAAATCCTTATTCATCCCCGGCTGAATGATAATTTCATTCAAGTCCTTTAGCCTTTGATTTATACCCAATTTGCGGTAAAATATATTTTTAAAATGATTTGCATTCTAGTTGACCAAATTATGTTTGACATGCTTAAGTTTGGAGACAAAAAAAAACATCTTTGATCCTTTAACCTGACATTCTAACCACCAATCTGCAACCACTTTGGAAAATTCTTCATCTTTAAGCCACATGTTCTCAAATTTGAATAGGTAGAATAACGGTTTGTCTTCCCCCAAGATGTCAAGTTGAATAGGGTAATGATCTAAACCTGAAATTGGAGAGATTGAAGCTTTCATATCAAATGAAAGGAAGATAAGTCTCCTTTAAAGAAAAATCTGTATAATTTTTCTGAAATATTGTTGGTTCCAAGTCTCATGTTTGACTAGGTGAATGTTCCATTATCAATTTCAATTTCCAAAAGATTCTTTGATTGAAGCCAATTCTTAAAATCGGATCGAGATTGAGAATCCCTTTGAGAGCCCCCAAGTTTATCCAATGAATGAACTATTGCATTAATGTCTCCCCCTTAAAATAATGTTGTTATCTAACCAATCTATCATACATCTACTGATCTCCTCCCAGACTTCTATTTTCTTCCTTCTGAGACTTGGTCCATAAATATTTAAAATGGAGAAGCGTAAGTTGGAGACCAAGCTGGCAATTTCACCACCTATCCAGTTAGAACTTATAACCAACTTTGAGCAAGAGAAGTGTCTAGAATTCCAAATAATTGAAATTCTTCCAGGGGAGCCAATGGCCTCAACCCCCTCCATTGACCAATTTCCTAAATCTTTGGTGAACTTGGCTAGTGAACTTGGCAATCAATTTATTGATTACTATCCAAACCCACTTCTAATGAAGGCTAGGGTGAAGATGCAATCAGATAAATTGATAGGATATTGTTTGTGAATATCCTTCGAGAAACTGGAACTAAATAGCTAGGTTGTAACATGGGAATGTTCTCATGGATATTGCAAACCAAATTTGCTAATTTGTCTTGCACACAAGCAAGTCAATCAAATATTGAATGCTGCAACTTCTAAAGAGAGTTGTGTAAAGTGGCTTGATTTATGTTGCATTGCCTCCTCCATCTTGGGTATTCTACATTAGAAAAATACTTAATCACTTTGCAAACATGATTTTGTTATTAATTAGTCTTTTATGATCCCTTCCTAATTTTAAATATGTAATATTTGTTCTGATTTGACAGAAGATGGCAATTTTGGTGGAAAATTGACTACTGAAGTATTTTTCTACGGACTACACATCCATACATAAAATCATGATCTTTATACCAAGACAACATGCCATGTAAAGGAAGAGAGTTTTATTACACGGAACGCGTTCCATATTTGGAAAGGACGAGCTGAAATGTAAAATCCACTGTTGACACTTTCTTATAGGCATGCAAGACTATTAAAAGGTTTGCAGCCATAAATTTTCCCAAAATCATTTTCAATCCTTTTTCCTTTGCAAGGGTGGGTTTCAATATTCTACAACCACATGTTAGTTGTATCAGTTATATCATAAAGAAAATAAATGACATTATATCTGGTTTTACAAACTCACCAATTTAAAAATGTATTGTAACATATTTTGTAGGTTTTATTTGATTGCCATCATAGAAACATTCTTTCGCACGGGTATGCCTACCTAAACTAGGCAATTGTAAAAACTTGATTTTATTTTAATAAATCTCGTGGCTCTGCCACTTTTATCAAAAAGATAGAAAAAGGAAAAAAAGAATGATTGCTCCAATTTAATAATTGTGAGTCTGATTATAATTACTAAAAATTTAATTGTAAAATTATTATTATTTGTTTAAAAACTCATAAACAAAATTATTTCTATTATACCAATAAACAAATCACATTCAAGGGACAATTATATAAACTTAAATGAATTGTTGAACTTCTAGGTGCATGGCATTTTTTTAATCTTCTACACATATTACCAAAATACATGTGTTCATTGTTTGAATGATTACTATAGTTATCTATGTGTCATCCTTTCTTTCAACACTATGAAATGAATGATTTCTTCATATATAGGTATTGTTGTCTTCATTATGACTTTTACCTCTTAAATAAAAATATATATATGTATTTTAAATCAAATGATTCTCATGATCACTTTTGAAATTTGCAATTTATCATTCATTAGGGTATGTTTTATGATGAAGAGAAATTATATATATAATTGAAGGCATTATATTTTTCCATTAGTATACTTAGAGAAAAACATGATCTGCACCATCGGTTTAGTCTAAACTGACAGACAGGGCACAACACTATCCAACACTAAGGTCAACCGACGAACACTGTCAAAGTAGTACCTGATGACAAAAACATAAGGATACCCGACGAAGTATCAATAGTGCTACCTGACGAACAACAAAGAGAGGAACTTGATAGATACAGGGAACCCAACGAATAGTTCAGACAAGGAACGCCAGCAGACTGCAAGTTTAAACTGATAGCCAAGAACCGACAGTCATTTACATCCCGCAAAAAGTGGATCTGACTTTCCACGTCAGATAAATCACTGAAGTTGTATTTATAAATTCTTGATTTGCTTTTTAATCCATTATGTGCGGAGGAAGAAATGTAATCTTTATTGTTTTAATTTGTTTTACTGTTTTAAAACATGCAAACTAAAGATCAAGGTCAAGTTGTAAACCTTGGATCTGAGAGTTAACATTGTAAATCATGAATTCAAAGATAGGGCAAATAACTTGTATAAATAGGTGCTCGATCCATTAAGAATAGTTTTTTTTCAATGAAGATAGTAGCCATAGATTGAAAAAAAAGACCAGATAGAGAATTCATGCAGAAGAACACAAACAGATTCAAATCAGTTTTCAAGAATAGAACAGAGGCTACCGATAAGCAGAGAAAAGGTATTCATCAATCACTTAAGGTGATATTGTAATTGTAAAAGCTTTAATGGATCTGTAAATCAGCAATAGTAGATTGCATACAGTCAAGTCAACATTTGTACTCATTCTAACAAGTGCACTACGCCAATGAAATCCTTTTAAGAAAGGTGGGCTTAACCATCCTATTGTAAATCTCATAACTGAGTGCACACTTAAATCAGTGTTGCTAAAGCTCTTAAAAAAGTAGATCTTAACAGGTATCCACCTTAATAATCTTAACAGGGTAGATCATCAAAAGTGATCAAATTGTAAGCCTTAACCGGCTCCCTTCCATTCTATAGATAGTGAAGTTTTGTGGGTGCCATCCCCACCGCAGTTTTACTTCCTAACAGGAGTTTTCTGCGATATCATATCTTGTGTATGTGTTTGTTAATTTCATGAATGTTTCTATGGATGATTGTAAATATTGTTAACAAACAATGTCTACATAAGAAAGAATAAATAGTAATGGTTGGTAAATCAGAATTGAATGATCACTAATGATAAATTGGGTAAAGTGTTGAAAGTTTTAGAGGTACTAATTCACCCCTCCCCTCTCAGTAATACTTCCCATTAAGTCCAACAATTGGTATCAGAGCTAAGTTTCTTCTTGAAAAGCTTAAAGGCTTAAGAGCAAAGATCCAACAATGGAGAATTATAAACTTGATAAGAATATTGAGAGCAAAAATCTTGAGATACAAATGTTCTATGAACAGTACAAAGAAGCAAGAATCAAGATGAGAGAGCTACTGGCTGAAAGAAAAGGTATGGCTACCAACAACAATGAAGTAGACTATCAGCAAGAAGAGATTCCATATTTCTTTAATTCTTCACGATCTAATGCAAGTAATACATCATATACAATAGAAGAAAACATCACAAATTTAAAGGAGATCAATCAACATCTAACAGAGAAAATAAAGATGATGCAAATCGGTCAAGAGACCCAGATGGTAAGAATGATTGATGTGATGAGTTTTTCCAGACAAGATGAAATAGAAAGAACACTTGCTATTGATGATAGAAGGAAGATCGCAAAGAAAATTCAAGAAAAATAAATGGAAATTCAAAGACATGCTGAGCATCACCATGTTCTCACAAATTAGATTATCCTTATGAGTCAAGAAGCAAACAGAATAAATGTGGAACTCATTGAAAGAATACAGATTATCGGTGAACTGAGAGAAGAAAATGAAAATTTGAAGCATGAGGTTAGAATTCAGCAATAGCATAATGAGATTATCAGAAAGGCTGAAGAAAGCAATAAAAGATTGGATGACTTTCTTGAAGGACAACGGAGAGTCATCAACAAAAGCGGTATAGGCTTTACAGAAAAAGGAGAAACATCAAGACCAAAGAATGTCTACGAAAATCCAAGACCAAGAAAGCCAACATGCAAGCACTATGGAAAGCAAGGGCACACAAAAAATGCATGCAGAGGTAAAATGAAAGGTACTCCTGAATCTAAATCTTCATCTTCATTCATAGGATTCTGTTATAAATGTAACAAGAAAGGACACAAGGCATATGAATGCAAGAGAAAGATAGAAAAGCCAAAGAAGGAAACCTACATGGACAAATACTGTCCTACATGGAAGATGAATGGGCACACATCTGAAGAATGTTGGAAAAAGAAAAGACAAGCATGGAAGACAAAAGGAAAAGAAGTTCCCTATCAGCCAAAGAGAATAGGAAATCAATATGTATGGGATTACAACAAATGGACAAACTGTACAACATGTGGTAGATATGGTCACATTGCTGCAAACTGCATGAGAGCATGGACCAAAAGGTCTAGAGGTTGGTCAAACCCCAGAATGGCATGCTTACACTGTCATAAATTTGGTCATCTCAAGAAAGACTGCAAAGACAAATTGACAGACACAAGCACACATCCCAATGGTAACACCATTAAAGATATCCGGAGGGAACGAGACAAAATGTGGATAAAGGCTTCAAACAATGATGAAGCTGGACCAAGAAATGCAAATGGTGACACCTCATCCAATGGATCTGGTGACACCACCAACCCCACTTGAGTTGAACAAGTAAGTATGGAACTGCACTATACCAAGTTATATTTTGCATAAGTTCCATTATATAAAAAGATATATAGTCAAATCTGCATAAATCAAAGATGCATATTACTTTTCTTGTTACCAATCTAAGAATACAACACCGTCGATAAAAACTTACCAAAAATCATCGGTGAACACAATAATGATTTGTTCACACTTACCAGAAATTGTTGGTCAACTAGTAAAAGTGGTAAACTGCCAATGTATCTCAACGACCGTCGGTAAGAAAGAAAAATTCAGAAGTCGTCATGATAGAATACCGATATCCATCAGTAAAATCAAAGTGGTTGACAACTTCCATAAGCATCATGTCTACACTGACGATGATTTGAAATATCCTCCCGAAAAAACCCGTCTTGACGTCCCGACGTGTTGGTGAGCATTTATTACAAAGACTTAGGTCAAAAAGTCTATAAATAGTTGACGGGATAACTTCATTTTTCACCCATGATTTGAAGAGAAAAATAGAGTGACATCAAAGTGATTAAAGAGCAGAAAGAAGAAGTGTCTACAGATTGATTTAGCACATAGGGAATAGATTCTTCATCATGTTTATGAATTGAAGTAAGTAAGAAGGGAACTGAAAGATCTCTGTCATTGTTTTGTCAAGAAAGCCATAATTTTGAAGAAAACCCTAAATTCTTGAAAAACAATGGAAACCACTTCAAGAACTGCTAAGTTAAAGAATGAAAAGAAGAATGTGGTAAAATTGATCAAGAACAGCACATGTGTAGAACTTAAATACAAAATCTGTCCAGAAATTGCATCGAAACCCGATGAAGCTGACGCATTTTCAAAAATCCCGCCTAGGGTTTTGCTCATAGAAAACGTTAGGTCTTACATTCACTACAAGATTGCAGAGATAGGTGATTTGGAAATGGATGAAGCTTATAAGAACCTATGTGATGCCGAAGGAAAAATGAAAGAAGAACATAAACACTTGGAGGTCAAAGGGTTAACTAATGCCCTACATTTCTTGAGGAAATTCAAGATAGCATGGATTAAGATAGTCTTGAGTAGGATGCATGACAGCAAACTATGGCTAGACCAACCCAAGCAAATAACAAGGGATGTTCTTCATGTTGTCACTAGTTATCCAATAACCGACAAACCTAGGGCAAACAAACATCCATCCATGAAAGAAGTTACACAACTCACTAATGCAGAAGGAGACAACAAAGGTCTCAAGGTTAACACAATCATCGATGATGAGTTGAAATTTGGTGCATGTGTTATTGGTTACAAAATCTTCCAGGCTAGCAGACTGAACAACATTTCTACAACAACAGTAAGCACAGCTTACAAGATTGTAACTAAAGGAATTCAAATGGATCTATGTGAGATCCTACTGAAACAAATTGATGAGAATATGATCAAGATCAGATCTACAAAGAGCAACACATGTAATTTTGGCTCACTTATTATGTGTGTATTTTTCTACTTTCAAGAATATTTTCCTTCAGTAGGAAAAGTTGTATGGGACTCTACCAAACCGATAACCCTACAAATTAGTGAATTGATTAAGTCACTAGGAGACAATTTTGAGTCTGTAATGTCTACACACTTCCTTGAGTTGAAGGAAAAGATGATGGAAAGAACTAGGATTCCTGAGCAACTAGTTGAGAAACACAGGGATGAAATATGTTTCATGGAAGATATAGACTTCACACACATCAAACCGGTTGTACCAAGAACTACTTGGTTATCATCATTAGACTATGAGATCAATATTGATCTAGCTACTAGTACAATTGAGGCACTACTCAATGAGCCCATTGATAAGAAACAACCAAGGTTTGGTACATATGAAGATGCCAAATCTAAGATAAAACATGGCCTACAAGTCAAAAATACTATAAACAAGAAAGATAAAATGATAAAGAATCTCAAGAGGATTATATCAGTCACAGAGGAGGAAGAACAAGATCAGCAAGAGGAAACCGATGAATAGGGTACTATCGGTGAAACACAAAAGGAAAAGGAATTAGATATAGAGACCACTAAATCTGATGCACCTCCATCTCCACCTCCTGCTAAGAAACAAATGACAAGAAGTCAGACTGCTACAAGGAATACAACACCACTTAAGAAAGGTCAAGTAAGGACCTATATAAGGAAGAAACCAGCAAAAAGAGAAAGACAACAACCTGTCAAATCCACACCACCAAAGAAAATAAAAAGTTTTGTCAGGACACAGGCTGACTTGGATGACACCAAAGATGATGAACCAGATGTAGTAAAGAAGAACTTCAGAAACCAAACAGTAGATGAAGCTTCCAAATCAATTGCTACCCATGGTACAATGACTGATAAAAAGATCAGGCAGTGGGACACACTAAATCTAGATGATCAGAATAAGATACAGGAAGCAGTCATCAAATCAATGATTAAAAACAAGTATGCCCCTGCTAAATTTGTAAGTCAAATACCTGAGGAGCTAGGAAAAAGGATATACCAACAATGGTCATAGGCCTTACAAATGGAAAGAGAAGCAAGAGAAAGAATTCTTGTAAGATTGATGCCTCCTAAATCCAAGTTTGAAGAAATACAAGAAGTACTAAAGAAACACTCAAGTAAATTTGTAGCCAAAATAAGGGCTTACAAAGTACTAGAGAGAAAGTTTATAGAACTAGATTCGATGACAGAGACCAAATGGAGACATCTCCTAGATCTACCGGTAGAATTAATGATTGTTGAGAAGTAATTACTTCTCACAAACACACCTCATAGAGAGGAGGAGTTAGATAATTCAAGTCCTTAGCATATTGCTCTAGATAATCAGGAGAGTGATGATGAGCCTAGTAACTTGAATACAGGCATGGATGACATTGTCCAAGATATCACTCACTATGACTCTGACAATGATCCCAAGAAGAAAAATGATGTGATATTTATCACACTCAAGGATCAACAAAGTCATCAAGCACTGGAAATATTAGATGATAAGATAATTGATATTATAGATGAAGAAGTGCAGGACACTTCAATCATGCACTCACAAGTGCAAAACCCTATAGAATCTATACAGAAAGATGAGGATGTCTCTGCTAACAAGGACAATAACGATGAGCAAGACATCAATACTGACATAGCCCAAGTTACAACTCAAACTAACATGCCTGTCCTAATGAAGGAAATAAACATTCTAGAGGGAAAGGAAGGATCAAATGAAAAGGAAACAAGCACACCCACGGACAAGGGTGAAGGAGGAGGAAAATAAACTATAGATACACCTGTAGAGAAAGCTACAATCGATGATCAGAAGGATACTGAACAGAACAGGGAAGGAAATCAAACGGAAAAAGGGGAAAAGCATTCAGAACATGGTGAAGAAGGAAAGAAGGATGACAAAACAAAGAAATCATAAGCACATTCTGTAGAAACACCCAAGGTAAATGAAGAGACATCTTCATATAACCAATAGGTTCAAACTGAGTAGAAAACACAAGATGCTTCATCAACAAAACCTTCACCAAGAAACTTAGAGCGTACAAATGAACTAGCTATAGTGGTTCATACACCTACATCCCCTAAGATCTCAAAGAAGAAGAAAGGAAAGAACAAAAATCCAGTAACTCTGGATGAAATAATTGAGATACCAGTTTTTGATCCAAGAACATTGGATCCTACAACATTAATGAAATATACAAATCTCTGTGAGAGAAAATCCACTCAAGACAAGATGAAACAAGCAGCAAAAGAGGCCAAGGTACTTGAAGTAGCAAGAGATATACTTCAACAAATTGTACCAGACACAGACATTGATCAGAAAGTTCCAATAATTGATCAACTGGTAACACTCACAGATGCAATAACATCTCACAATACCGATGCTGAGAAAACTATGGAAGAGAGACTTGAGAAAAAGTATGAATTCAAGCTCGCAGACAAGATAAGCCAGAAAGTGGCACTCAAAAAGGTCAAGCTATCTGAATTGGTAAGTGCAATTGAACCACTTTTATCAAAAGTTGTTACCTTAATTAAGAAATTGTGCACCTTAGATCAACTCACTAAGGAGTATACCGACAAGATAGAAAAAATAGATGTTGATCTTTAGTCCAGTGCACAAAGTCTAGCCAACATAGAAAAAGCACTTAAATTGCACAAACAACAAATAATACAGTCTAGGAAGCAGAGACAAGACATTCAATTTGCAGAGATGAAATATAGAGATGAAGTCAATGAGCTACAAGTTAAGCTCTTACCAACACTTACACTGCTGCAACAAATTATGACACAGGCAAATACACTAATTGCCACCCCTGAAATGTCTGTCCTGGAAAGCATATTTTATTTGCATGCAAGACTCGAGCTGCAACATATGGCACTCAAACAATTGAAAGAACAATGGGAGAAACTACTAGAAGATATCAAACTTACCTATTCTAATGTTTTTGACACATTGTAAGTTACACATTTTTGTCACAATTTTCTAACATTTTGTAAGTTGTACATTTTTGTCATCAGTGTAAAAGAAAGGGGAATTTGATATGTACGTCACCTCAATTAAAAGGAGGAAATAATGTATAGTGGAAGAAAAAGAGAAAGTGAAAATAATGTACATATAGCAATCAAATAGTATACATGTACATATACATACACTATACCGATGCACATAGAAAGGGGGAGTCATATTATGACAAGGAAATAAACATGGTGTAATAATTTCAGTATTATGCACATATCATTTTTTTATAC
>MU225240.1:7369540-7389635 GCA_018584345.1 Thuja plicata
TGCAATCTAAAAGAGCAGAGAACTTGGTATTTGTGCATTACAACTTGCGTCTTGTCTCTCACAAGACTAAAGAATACAATGAAGGGGAGACGAAGAGGTGGGATATAAATGCAGAGCTTGCGGACTTAGATGCGTCCACATCTCGGATTGCACTAGAGGAATGTGAAAGATTTTGAAGCAAATACTATTATTAGTGCAGCTGACCCCATTGGCCTTAGCTCTATTTGTGAGTCAACTAATGCCAATGAAGAAAAAGAAGATGAAGAAGAAGAAGAAGAAGAAGAAGATGCTGAAGAATCTGAATAGATTCTACATTCTAGAATAATGAACATTGAATATCAACAAATTTTGAATCCATTATTTGATCAATGATACTTGAACTGATGTTCTGATTTAATTTAGATGTTTTGAATCTTTGATGTTGAACTTGAACTTGAAGTATATGATGGTATGATCATGGATTCATGATTCATGATGGTATGATTACAAATTTAATAGTGTTTTTATTGTTTAAATGTTTACTTTTTATGATACTACGTGACATTCTAATCTTAACTCATGCTTCTAGGCTGCATATATATCAAAATATGTGTATATATTAAAAAAAAATTACATATTCTTGTACTAACGAATCCGAACCCAAACCCCTTTTCAAAATTTTGACGAACCGGCGAACCGGTTTTTCGAACTCGAACCCGAATTCAAACCCGAACCGGCATCCTAGCTTTTAATTAATGTTCTATCCTCTAAAATTATATGGACTATAAATGGATTGAGATGAAATGTCGAAAAGGTCTTTTTATAAATTGAACATCCTAAATGGATTCTATAGAATGAATCAACTTACACAAACTACACTGTAAAACACAAACTGCACAAGTAAACCTGGTATGTATATCCAACCAAACATGCCTTCACTTTTATGACAAATCTCAATCTTGCATAAGCAAGAATCTAACTCCCAGATCTTAATGGTACAAAAGTAAGAAATAAGTAAAAATTAGGGGAAAACTGGTAGTTTATCTACCCAAATATATCCTTAAATCTATTGCAGATTTCAATATTACAAAACTTGGGCAAATTCATTTCATAAATCAGAATCCCTATGCCCAAAGACACAAATGGGGATCTCACACCAGGTCTTACAGAAATATCATATATAAAAATAGCCATAGATAAAATTACAGAAACAAAATTCTATTTAACAGATAACATCAAAGAATTACAGAAAATGAACCAACTGTGTACCTCAAGGATTTGCACAGATCATCGTGGTGTCAACAATGCCAATGAGAAAAAAATGGCACAGCTTAGAGTAAAATACTAGCAAACCCTACCTAGGCAGAATTTTGTTTAAATGAGACAAACCAAAACCAACCTCCCTACAGCTGCTGATTCAGTCTATTTACAATAAAAAAAAAAGTAGAATTAAAGCTATTAGGGGTTTAGAGCTACTAGATTCTTGAGCTAGAGACAAGCTTTTTGCAAATAAAAAATCTGTCACAAAGAGGCGTGCTGCTCTATCTGCCTAGCCACACCCAAAACGGTGGTATGTACAGTCTAGGGTTTCAAAGACCTTGTCCATATCCTTGCATGCTGCCCATCTAGAGGCAACATAGTAAGAGATGATGCTTTTGGAGTAATAAAGTGTAACAAGAATAATTTGGTAAAATATAATATTGATTAAATTTTTATATGAATTTTTTCATGTCACCTAATGCTTGTGCTATGCGGCCATTCTCACCACACTACAAAAAAAAATTATTAATGCACAACAGTAACTACACGGGAAAATCCTTCAATTCGCTAGCACGTATGGTGGACAAGAAGTGGAGGTAGACTTGAGCACGGTGGTAACCCATTCTAAGGAATATTCATAACCACAATCTTTATACCCAAAAAGGGGAGCTCAAACATTTTATCTACAAGCCACATGGTGATAAAATATTTCTAAGAGCGTTTGAATGGGATGGCCCAAATAATCATCTGGTGGTAGATTGCTGCAAGTCCAACGCTAATGAAGGGATAAACCCAAGAAACCCACTAGGCCAAAAAAAAGGCAAAACCCAAGTGAAATCAGTCAATGCTAAGCTAATGAAACAGAAATGAAGAACCCACAACACTATATGCTAAACTGATCTAATAAAAATGAAGCAGGGTTTAAGCAGTGCTAACGTGGTCATCCCAGCCATGGGCCATGTTAAACATAACCGTAGCTCTGAGGCTCTGAGTAAAAATTGATGCCTGTTCCTATGATGGGAATCGTTGCCAAACAGACCAAGAAAACAATAAACCCAATTGAGATGGGTGCCAAAAGCTGCAAAACTCAAGTATAGTAGGCATAACATTGAAAAAGCTAAAAGAGCGAGAACTTGAAGAAAGTAAAAATTATGAACTGTAAAACAATAAGCACAATTATGCCTCAAACAGTTCAAACCCTGTGAAAGGTTGTAACAATCGAAACTAGAATTCTAAAAGTAACATTTTAGTTTGCATCATCCACAATCACCATTTTCCCAAAACAAAAACAAACACTTCAATTCCATCCACTCACTGATGTTCGGAAGCTATTTTATTTTAATCCACATGAGCACTACTGAGTAAATAACAACATACAATAGTCAAAAAAACCATGAAATTCTCTGGGACAAAAAATACACGGATCTCGATTTAACATTTTAGTTTGAATCCTCACATTCATCATCTTTCAAATTTTGTAGATTCTCCACTAAACAAAACTAGAGGTCTGAACAAAAATCTGGTTTAAACATTTACAAACACCAGTTACCTAAACAGGAATAAACATTCAAGTCCTAAAAGGTTCTCTACTAAATAAAACCAAATATCCTCCGTATGATAATTTGGGCAATTAAAAACCAGGACATAGCCCTTTCACTAGCGGGCTGCATTGGAAAAAACCATGAAACGAAAAGCAGAATGCTCCTATCCAGAATACAACGCAAAGGGGGTGACAATTCCAATTGCTGTATAAGCTGTTATACCAGAAGAAAACATGACCTCATGGAAACGGGCACCACCCAGCGGATTCAAAATGGGCATGAAAATCACCCCTGCAAATAAAATCGCCGCTGTAAAATAAAACGTAAAATAAAGATTGAATAACAGTTTGTGGGGCGAAAGATGCTCCTCGATGAAACGGGCCCCAAGCAGAGGTAGCAAACATAATATTGACAAGAACAAATAAGAATTATTCTTGGCTTCTCGTGCTGTAAACGGTTCAAACAACGGTGCTGGTGCTGGTGCTGGTGCTGCTAAATTGATACCCACTGTCATACCCCGCGTCTTGCTGCACAATTTTCCACATTTTATTTAAGTATAAACCCTAACCCTAAGTTGCGGTAAAAAAACACAGGTCGAGCTGCTAAATTGACTGTATATTACCTCATCTTGGCTGGATCAGATTGCTTCAGGCACTGCAACTACAGCTATTATCCTTCTCCTGCCGCTGCCGCCGTCCCGAACTTATATTTTCCTTCACTCTTCCAAAATATATAGGCTCTTTTGGGGATGGAATTAGACTGGAATTGGCATTATCTAATTCAGAATAATGTCAAATTTCATGTTTGGGTCCATCAATAAAAATAGAATTGGAATTACGAAATTTTCATTTTGTTCTAATATGGGCATATCAATCTTCCACCTAAATAGGTGGATTTGAAATTGCCAATTCCAATTTCAATTTTTATAAAAGCAAATTTAATATCTCGTCAAATCGTGACATGATAGATGTGTAAATGTGTGTGTGTATATACACAAATGTGTGTATCTATGTGTATGTATGTATACACACATATGTGTGTATGTATGTATACACACATATATGCGTATATATACACATATATGCATATATACACATATATGTACATGTGTATATATACGCATATATGTGTGTATACACTTGTGTATATATACATGTGTATATAGTGTATATACACATACATGTGTGTATATACACATGTAAATATATGTGTATATATATATATATACACATGTGTATATATATATGTATGTATATATACATATGTGTATATATGTGTATGTGTGTATATATCTATATATGTATATATGTGTATATATATACATGTGTATATATGTGTATATATGTATATATGTGTATGTATATATTCATTTTAAAACTAGCAATTGCACCTTGGTGTGCAATGGGTACACCGAAGAGATATAGAAGGTCAAATAGGAAAGATTTTGGTGATTTTTTTGGATAAATTTCTCTAGTAAATAAGGTCAATCGGTAAAAGATATTCAAATGTAGATGACAATTAGTCTCTCTTACCAACAAGCTCGCATAATATTTGTAATAGCAGGAGAGATGGGAAAAGAGACAAGACGTGAGGATGTGGAGAGAGAGAGAGAGAGAGAGAGAGAGAGAGAGAGATGTTTGTTTTGGTTAGATAGTTTGATTATGTGGTTGATTATTTGTGGTTGATTATTTGTGGTAGTACAATTTGGTGCATATCATTGGAGGGGCGATATAAGGAGAGAGGAAGAGATAGATAGGGATGGAAAAAAGGAGACACAAAGAGATATAACTTGGAAAATATAGAGGTGGGAGAAAGAGAGAATTAAATATAGAGAGGAAGAGATAGATGGAGATAGGAACGTAGGGACAGGGAGAAGTAGAGAGAAAAAAAGAGACAATGTGAGAATGGTTAGTAGCTTCTATATGCTCTCAATCTCTATGCTTTTAATTTCTCCCTCACTTGATATCTAGAGTATTTTAAACAAACAATACAATACAAATGGGTATGAATAGAATAGAAAATGTATAATTTCTAGAGACTAAAGTATGACAACACCATTAAACATTCAAAGTGAATCATAGAGAAAAAAAGAGAGGATTTTGAATTGTGGAATCAAATGAACTAAATTGTCTCATCTCTAAATCCTTGCACTCAACAAGATTTGATTTCTGGTGGGCTCATTAAGAACTTTTCAACTTCACTAGTAGACCAAGGGCCTATTAACCAATATGTAAATTTTGAAGATTGTACTCAAGCGACAAATTTTGTTGCACAATGATTTTGGATAATAGTCACCTCCATAAAACCAAATTGAAATTCGTCAATGTAAAGTAGAATACCTCTTTGATATACTTCTTTCAATACATTTAAATGAATAAAATAAAATAATAAAAGTAAAAAATACAAATATATAAATAAAAGTTTTAAAATAAAAAATAAGATTTATTATATTAAGAATATATTTTATTTAGTCTTTTAATAAATATATTTTAGAAATTATAATATAAACAATATTGGTAAAAATAAAATTAATAGACTATGACATTGATGTTATGATTTAACTTATTCAAGTTTTGGAAAACTGAATACAGATGCGCGCGTGGAGATACGAGCGTAGTGGAAAACTGGGAATGATGAATAAGAAAGCAGACGACAACAATAATATGTGGGCTCTTTAAACGAAGCAACACATATGCATACAAAGTTCAGATGAAAAAGAATATAAGTAGTTGAAAGTAGTTGTTTAATTTTGTATACAGACGTAACATAAATTTCTATACAAAAACAACTAGGCTTGTATTGAACGATTATTATTGAATACCTTAATCATACATTTTATATAATATTTCTATATTGTTGCAGTTTAATATATGTAATGGTATAAATGTGGGCGCATTGAACGATACAACGAACTACAGTCCAGCAGAATAAAATTTGTTATAGTTAGGGTTTTATTGTAACGGAAAATGTTTTTAATGTCGCGGGATCGAATCCTTTGGAGAAGTGAGTGAAATTCACATCGTTCTGTGTTTTGTCATATGAATTGAATGATCGGTTGCGCGTTTGTTAACGGAGGAGCGGAATCGCTGAGGGAATCTTCTTGTAGGGAATATATTACAATCATTTTCCTGCTCTGTAAATGTTTGTGAATAGATTGTTTGAATGAGTAAATTCTTTCGAAAATATCTGGAGTTTGTATTGTGAGATCCTTATGCGAACTAGTTGGTAGTTTTAATTGGTTATCCTTAGTTTTATCTTTTTCATAAATCTTGAAATTATATCATACGAATGACAAAGTCCTCTAGATTAAAAAAATCAAGTATATACAAATTATTGGATATTTTTCATTATTGTTTATCTTTACAAGTTGGTTTTAATCTTTAGATGTAAAAAAGGGAAGCGGCCTTTACCATTACATCATCCATATCTCTTGTGAGGTATGTGGAATGAAATAATTGTGCTTGCTTTTTATCTGGCGTCTTAATTGAAGTTTTGGATTTGATTAAATTTTAAGGATTTGAATAAATTTTCAATATCTGATTGAATTGTGTTGTTCTAAGTTTTTCTGAAGCTAGCCCTTATTTAAACCTCTGTAGCTTTATGTGGCTATTCAACACTTATGGCTTTTGTGTTAATGTGTTTTTAATTGTTTTTTTCTGATAAAAAAATTGTGGGTCATTTCTATGCATTAATCAACAAAGCTATAGAGACACATATAATATAGTGAAAAATACATAGACGCACTTATAATATAAAAAATACAATATTTACATCCTATATAATCCTATATAATAGATAGGCATTGATAGCATAACTAAAAATGGTATACATGAACATATATTATAGTGGTTACAATGTTTACATTTTGTATCAAATAAATAGTGACTACAACACTTAGATGATTTAAAATAAATAAGCATGCATAATATATAATAAAAAGTCTAAACATATGTAATACCTGAAAGAAGAAGAAATTGTAATCGAAGTCTTAATGATTAAGTGATAGCTTTTGATTGAGTGCATATCTACGTATATTATTTTTTAGATAATTCTAAATTTTATAGGGTAATAAGATTTTTTTGTTTTTTTGTAAGGCAAAAATGGCAAAGCCATTAGATTTTTTAGTAAAATAAAACTATTTCAAAAGCTCATGAGGGAAAGAAAACAGCAAAGAAAACCCTCAATCCTGGCCATATACAAAGCCAAAAGGCAAAAACTACCAGCACTTAGAGAAACGAGAAGCATATACACATCATATGCATATTACAAAAGAGAGAAAACTGGAAATATGCAGCAGAGGTGCGCAACGAGCCATCGGGTGATCCTCTGTACAAAGAGCCATCAGGAGACGCGCAAAATAGGAAAGGCTGTGTATGAAAATCCAGTGATATCATGTAACCTTACCCGCATAATAGGCAAAATTTTGATTTTGTCCTGCAACCACCGAAACTACTCGAACATCCTCTTCTTCCCTTTCGGCCTGGTATTTCCACCCTGTGCATTTGATAACGAGGCCGACGAGACAACTGAGGGAGAGGACTTATCAGCCCTGTTGTTCTCCACAAAGGCTAAAATAACTAAGAGATGCTCGAACAACAGAAATGCATTTGCCACCATGCCACTAGGTAATATGTCCATGAACTTGATAATTTCTTTGCGTAACAGGGCTTGGTCACGTCCTTGCAAAGCCAGCTTTAAGATGTCAAACAGCCTAGCACATTCCCGCTTTTCCTCAAGATGATGTGGTGGAAACAACCCTCCAATCCACACCTTGGACGAGCATAGGTTATACCCTTTCAATGCAGAGAATAAGTTCTTTTCTAGTGCAAAATCCGGGTAGAGAACTTTTCTTGCCATCTGAATGAGGAGTTTAGTATCCGGGAGAAAATCATACCATGTTGACAGAAACACCGAAACTACCTGACTGTGGTATATATGCTGAGGGGCGTCTGGTAGGAGGATGCCATCCTCGATGATCCCTTTAATTGTATCCTCCACTTCGTTCGGTAGGGGCCTGAAGGTGAAGCGCATGTGCCTGTCTAGATACGCCTCTTCAATCGGTTGTTCCCACTCCTTAATCTCCAGACAAATTTTGAGATTTAGTTCTCGGTAATCCATATCTAGTACCCTTCCGAAGGCAGTTTGAAGCTTAAACAGGAGAAGGATACTAATGGTTTTGTTAATGAAAATTCCACCCGGCAGTGTTCATATATGACCATTGTGGAATGATGTGTTGAATCCCCCAACATGATATATCCCACACGTATCTGATTTGGCGTGGCTTGGGACTACGCAAAAATTAACTCAAAATCTATTGTCACGGATAAAATCTGTACCCGAATCCCGTAAAAACACGCGGCTCTATTACCTTGTAGACACCACATACTGGTCTTCCGTGTGGGAGTTATTCGGTGAACATTCATGTACAAATTGAGGCATTTTCATGCTGAGGTGTGGTGACATGGTAGTAGTCCTGTGTGGGCACTGCATATCATACCCCTGTGATGATTTAATCACATGGCTCTGCACATACATTTATGGATTTTCTAGGTTTCGATGCAATCAGCCATGTACTATTACTTAGGAGGTGGGAGACGTCAGTTCAGTCTGGTGATCAACTAAGGATCTTGGTTATCTGTTGCCGTTGTACATTAGCTCGCATGAGGGGTGACCTAACTGACTAGGAATGATGGAAGTTGATTGTATTGGACCTGCACAAAATTTCTTTCCCAGTCTATTTCAACGTCGTCTGCACCTAAATTTGATAACTAGTCCGCGAATTTATTCCCTTCTCTATAACAGTGTGTGATTTTATATGTGGCAAAAGAGGGAAGCAGGTTAATAACCTCCTAGAGAATATATTGGATTTCCCAATTGACTGTTGCTTTTTTAGCCAAATATGAAATTATGATAAGTGAATCCCCTTCGATATGTAGGTCTTTTATCCCTAATCGGGCTGCAAGGCGGACACCACAAAGTACTGCTCTAGCTTCTGCTAAGTTGTTTGTTCCCTCCGGTAATTGACAATGAGCAGCTGCAACTAAGGAATTGTCCCATCTTCTGAGCACAAAACCTGCCCCTGACTTACCTGGATTGCCTTTGCTTGCCCCATCGAAATTTAGTTTAATTTGAGGTTTGTCTGGAGGTTGCCATTTGATCTCTTTCCGCGTCTGATGCTTCAGCATTCTTCCTACTAAAACCCCTGTGAACGGAATGACTATCTGTGGCCACCTATTGAGAATGTCATTGTTTGCAGATGTAAATGGCAAGGCCAATGTCTTATTTTTAGACACATATGCATTGACCATTTCTGATATTGATTTCTCTAGAGCCTCCTCCACCTGCTCCACCGAGGAGAACTGCTTTCTGAAGATCCATTTGTTTCGCTCCCACTACAGACACCATATAACTGTGGCAAGGATAATCCTCCAAATTATGGAAAAAAATGAGTCTTGGTGTAGAAGGGGCCATTGCTGAAGGAGCTTAGTAAGGGAGGAGTGGATTGGACACTGCCATCTCATCTTACACAGTGCCCATTTCCATATTTTTTGTGCAAAGTCACAACCTACCAGGAGATGGTTGGTATCTTCCACTGCAGTGCCATAGTGAGGGCAAGGAAAGGTGTCCGTAATCCCTTACCTTTTTAACCTCACACTGGTTAGGATCTGGTCTTGTATGGCTAGCCATGTAAACACCCCTATTTTTGGTAAAATTGCGTTGTGCCACGTAAACTTGTGGATTGATGAAACTGTGTTGGAAACTGGCATGAGTGACTTGTATCCTTCTTTCACTGTGTAAGTTCCAGATTTTCTTTTTTTCCATAACATTCGGTCCTTATTCCCATTGATGGATAAGAATCTATCTTTCAAGATGTTTTTTAGCATCAAACTTTCATTTAGGGGAATTGGAAGATGAGAGAAGTCCTTCCATGTGCTTATCCCATTGCCTTGAGTATAATAGTTCAAGACTTTCTTCCCCCAGCATTGTTCCAGCGTGGCTCTGGCCACCTGGAGATTCTGAAGTGTACTTAGCTATGGATAGCCATTCTATGAGTCTAGCCAAAAGAGAGCCTGTGATCCAGAGTTGATTTGCCAAGAGAGGTGGGGGAGGATGACGGACCTGCTTTTACATATGAAATTCCACATAACTGAGCCTGTGGGGGGATTTTTAATGGTGAAGACTCTTTCTGGATCCTCCGAGTCGAGGTACTTCATCCTGATCAGCTGACTCCAAAGGCTGTTTGGTTTTTCGTAGAATTTCCAAGATAATTTGGCTCCTAGGCTTAGATTTCTTTCAAGAATCTTATGAAAACCCAAGCCACCCCCACTTTTTGGTTTACAGAAATTTTTCCAGGAGACCAATGGGATTTTTGTTTTATCATCCAGATTTCCTTTCCAGATGAAGTCTTTTATACATTTAGAAATTTTGTTCATCACCCCTGGGGGGGAAAGAATGACTGACATGATGTAGTTTGGGATTGAGCTGAGAACTGTTTTAGATAGTAGAATTCTACCGGATAATGAGAGCCATCTTGCCTTCCATGAGGCAATCCTATCTCTGATATTTGAAACAACTCCATCCCAAAATGTTGCTTTGGCCTTTCCTTGGAAAAACGGGATGCCCAGATATTTACACGGAGTTTTGGCAGAGTAGAATCCAAGGATTCTTTGGATAATTTTACAGGGTTTTGGTTTCAGGTTGAATAGAAATATCTTAGACTTCTTTTCATTCAATTTCTGGCCTGAAGCAATACAATATTCCTCCAAAGTTTCCTTGATAACTAAAGCCTCCTTAACACAACCTTTCCCAAATAAGAGGGAATCATCTGCAAAGAGGGTGTGTGTGATTTTAAGTCGGGAACTTCTGATGTTCACACCTTCCCAAAGGCCCTGGAGTTTTTTAAGGTTGATGAGTCTGATTAGACCTTCAACTAGTATGATGAACAGAAAGGGAGACAATGAGTCACCCTGTCTGACTCCTTGGGTTGAGGAGAAGTAACCCACTGGACTGCCATTGATCATGACTGAAAATTTTGCACCCGTTATGCATGCCATGATCCATTTGATCCATTTTAGGTGGAATCCCATTTTTTCCATGACTGCTGATAAGAAACTCCAATTCACTCTATCGTATGCCTTTGTCATATCCAATTTCAAGATCATAGCTGGGAGTTTTTCTTCTTCAATGGAATGGAGCACCTCATGTGCAATGAGGGCCCCTTCGACCGTGTCTTTACTGGGAATGAAACCCCCTTGTTGTTCCGAGATGATTTTAGGAATCAGTCTCCCCAACCGTGTAGCCATCGATTTTGATATAATTTTGTATATCGTGTTACAAAGTGAAATCGGCCTGAAGTTCACGAAAGATGCTGGATGTTGGCATTTTGGGATGAGTGTGATAGTGGTGTTGTTATATTGCTTCAGCATACATGAATTCCTCCATGATTCTTCCACATCTCGGAGGATGTCATTACCTATAAAGTCCCAACATTTCTAGAAGAAGAGAGGAGTGAGACCATCCGGGCATAGGGCCTTATCCGCACTCATGCCAAACACTGTGGCCCTAATTTCTTCTAAGGTGAAGGGGGCCAGCAGTGCTTGGTTGTCCAAACTGGAAACCAAGCTTGGTATGCAATTTAAAATGGGGGGAGGAGGAATGGGATTATTTGCTTCTGCCTTTAGTAGATTAGAAAAGTATCTAACTACCTCCATTTGAATATCTTTGTCATTGTCTAGAGTTACATCATTGGCATTCTTAATTTAAAAGATAGCATTTTTATGATGTTTCACTTTGGCCGACATGTGAAAGAACGTAGTGTTTCTGTCTCCTTCCCAGAGCCACAACTCCCTCAACCTCTGTCTCCAATAAATTTATTCTCTCAAAAGCACTTCCTCAAGTTTCATATTGATGTTTTTTTGTTCTTCGTATGTTTCTTTGGTCATGCCCACCTTGAGGACTATATCCTTAAGGTCATCAAGCTTCCATTGAATCTCTGCTTTTTGTTTGAAAATGTTGCCAAAGCAAGTTTTGTTCCATTGTTTAATTTTTCCTTTCATGAAAACCAATTTTTTGGATAGTTTAAACATGGTTGTTCCTCTCGTTCTTGGGGCATTGAACCACCATTGTTGTAGCAATGGGAGAAAATTTGAGTCCTTGAACCACATTCTTTCCATTTTAAAGTAGGGTCGTGGTTTAAAATTTGATATAGCCATTTGAACCTCTGTTGTTATAGCAAAATGATCTGATCCTATCAATGACAATATAGTCAATTGGCACACCCCATGATTCACCAGCCATGGAGAATTAAGGAGGAACCTGTCAAGTCTTTCTCCCACGAAATGGGTACCTTTTCTTTTGTTTGACCAAGTTATTCTTCCATTTGAGGGGACACAATCTAATAATTGGTTACTTTCAATAAAATCTCGGAAGTCGTCTCTTACTTTAGGAGAGGAGATTGCCCCCCCCCCCATTTTGTCTTGAGGCCCTAATGTAGCATTGAAGTCTCCCCCTAGAATAACTTTAAGCACTTGTAATCCTGTCATAAGCTGAGATAAAGAGGCCCACAGTCTCTATTTTCCTAACAGGGAGATCGGGCTATAGACATTGACAATGATGAAAGAGACTGAGAATATAGTGACTTCTGCCACCATCCAATTTGTGTTCTTTGATATGAGGGTCACTTGGCATTTGCTCCTATTCCAAAAAATTGCAAGGCCTCCAGAGGATCCGATTGAAGATGAGATGAGGAAGTCCCAAGGTTGCCAGGAAGTGAAGAGTTTATTCCCTGCATCTTCTAAAAGTTTTGTTTCCTGTAACAGCATCAGGTCAGCTCCTCCCACTTTCAATTGATCCTTGATGAGGCGTGCTTTGTTAGAGGCATTTAATCCTCTAACATTCCAGGATATTATCCTCATACTTTCTTCAGAGAGCAGATTTCTCTCCTACTTTCAAAAGATTGTTTGGATATCATCTCCAGGGCATCAGCCTTGCATTATCCTGGGGTCCTCTGAAAGTTGATAGTAAGTTGGGTGCCCGCTTCTATTTCCTCCTTAAGTTGGTGGGCCTTAGATGGTCTGCCCCTTGATCTCTTAGTAGATAGACCTTTTGTTGATTTAGAGGAGTCTAGCTCCGATTGGAATATAGCACACGTGGGTAGATTATCTTTAGGACCCTCTTCTTCTGGCCTGTCTAGGCCCTGTAGTTGCAAGATAGGAGCCTCTTCATCTGAATCCTGAGTGGAGCTCTCATCATGGTTAACAACTCTCAATTTTTCCTCAGCAACTTTGCTGATAAGGTTGTCCACCATCATGTCCATATCCAATTTTGCAAGGTCCATTTCTTGGTTTATGCTAAGGCCTTTGGCTACATTTGTTTTTCCATGTTGAGGGGGTTCAAAATGTGTGACCGAGAAATTTTGGATTGTATCCCACCTAGGATTCCTCAGGGGAAAAATAAGTTCTGAATCTTCAATTTGGGGAATATTTCCAAGATCCACTAAGATGCCAGCCTCCTAACTATGATAGGACTGATGTGGAACAAGGTTGTCCTGCCCTTCATCTGGTACAGAATGTTGACAAGGTTGTTGAATGTGTGAACTGTATTGGGAGCTCTGGAATATTGAGGACGGGTTTGTGCCGATAAGAAGAGGGGAATAGCGGAGTTTTTGGGAAATAAAGAGCGTCCAAAGGGTTTGCTGCAGGATACCAAAAAATTTTGAAATTCTCTTGCCTAAGGCTTGGGCCAAAGGATTGGTCTCTACACCTATGTTATTCTGATGCAGCTTCTCTGGGATATTTTTAGCCTCTGAAAAAATGGCGCATAGCCTTGGGTTTGATGCAGGGTCAGAGCAGACTGCAATCTCCTGAGAGATTGATGCTTGACAGTGTGTGGTGAAATGGCCCAGTTTTCCTTGCCTTTCTTGTACAATGAGTGGGTCATCGATCACTATCTCTTAAGTCAAAGTACCCCATTTGGAAATGATTTGGATCTCTGGTGGAAAGGCAATCCTCTGGTTGATCAGAATACAAATTCTGACCACTCTATGGGTATGTTCAAAGGGTAGGAGATCATGTCAGATAAAAAACCCCAATTTGTTTGCTACTGCTTCGATCACCTCTGGGTCTCTGTATTCCAGTGGTAAGGAGGGGAGAGAAATCCAATATGGGAAGAAGAGATTGTTGATTGATTTCAAGTTGAGATTCGGAGACCACACTTTGGTAAACAACCCCGAACCCTGACAAAACCACCCTTTCTCTTTTTGGGCCGAGTCACGAGAGTGTTTTGAATCAAAAAAAGCAATAAAGAAATTTGATTCAACATCTAGCATATATAAATTCTACAATCCCGCCCAAGCATCAAAAGCCCAATCCAAAATTTGAGACAAGGAAACCATTGGGTTAGCGCACTTACCAACCAGGGCCGATTGGAGAAGGACGCCAATCTGGGGTTTCAGCATGTGATCTGACATAACGATGGATGCCATTGCTTTACCCTCTGATGCCTGAACAATTTTCTTCCTCCAAACCTGCTGAGTGGAAACCACTTTTGGATTGAAGGGGGCTCTACTTTTAGGAGAGAGTGGCCGAGGTGGAGGCAGATCTGGGCTGACCCTCGCTTGAGCGATCAGAGAAGATGTTAGAGGTGGAGGCGGATCTGGGCTGACCCTCACTTGAGTGATCTGAGGAGATTTTGTAGGGGATGATGGTGGAGAGCCCTCACAAATGTCAAAAATAGGTTGCTTATCCTTCAATAGTTGCGGTCTTGGTTTGCCATGTCCTCTACGAAGATTTATAAACTTTCCTTTTTCCCGCCCAACAAACTGTTTGAAAATATGTTTGTCTGATCCCTCTGAATGTCTCACCTGAGGTAAGAAAACCTCTAGACGTCGCCCCTCGGGTAAGATTTGGCTGATTTTTTCCATAAAATCAGACGTTTCGCCAGTTTCATAGAAAACCGAACTCTGAAAGTCCCCCCTGGCCAGAGGAAGTGAGGGTGCGGACATTTTTTGGTCTGGTACTCACCTCTGCAGGCGTGGAAGCTGCATATCTTTTTTCTTTAGATGGAAACGAGGGTTTACAAAGATGGGTTTCGCCAGCTGAACCACTGCCTTTCCTCAAAAAACCCTGGAAGGTGAGCATGAACCGGGCAAATTCAGGCCATTGTTATTAGGTTGCAGGCAAAACTTCCTGGCAAACTCCACGCTCTGGAAACCTAGGTTTGAACGATCTGGGTTTTGGTCGAAAACCCTTTGTACATACGGCCTCTGTCTGAAAATGTGCATAAGATCTTTACCCTCATGTTCCCAAGCAGACCTGGTGTGTCCTCCTGTGTGACCCTAACGATCCTGCCTATGCACCTGTGCGCTCTGTCATTGTCCATTTCTAGAAAAGCTTTGCCTCTATAGGCTCTACAACTTTCCGTGCTTCTCCATAAATAAGTATATGAACTAATTATTATGGTAATAAGAATTTTAATTATTATTAATACTTGTATTAGCTTAATATACACTATTACATTAATAGAGTGTACATTTTTAAAATTTTAAATTAAAAAAATATTTCTCACTGTAAAATTTAAAGAAAAACTAACTTTGAATTAAATATTATTTAGTTATTTAAATTATATTTTTTAACTTCAATTTTATAAACTTTATATACAATTTTTCATATAACCGTTAAGGACAATTATCAGGGTAGTTAGGGTTTAGTGGAATATATTTGGTATCTTTAATGAGAGTAGCAACACAAATTAGCAAACTAATTACCTAACTCTCCCTTCCTTTCAATTACTAATGTGAAATTTATTTGATTAATTTGATTGCTACCTCATGATGAAATTAAGGTTGGTGATTGTGTTAGTAAATTATATAGTTAATTGAATTTTACTTTTGTTAAATATGCACATATGAGGAAAGAGAATAGTTTTTACATTAATGAAGATTAAACTATACTTGAATTACTTTCCAAACAAAGTAGGAATAAAAGCTTTAGTTAGGATTTCACTTTCTTACAATGTTCGAAGATCTGTGTGTGTGTGTGTGTGTGTGTGTGTGTGTTTTGGATAGAGGGTGAAATCTATGGAATTATATAGTGACTAAATTATTAATATCTTTAAGTTGAGCGAATCTAATGTAATTGATAATCATGTTGTATTTACGTTTAGTTGAGACAAAGGGATATATATAGAAGAAGAAATATGGATAAATACAGATAGAGATTCAAATAGATATACATATATAGGTCTAGAGAGAGAGAGAGAGAGAGAGAGAGATTTGTCAAAATTCTTCTATTCTTTATGATTTGGATGGATGTCTATCTCTGCATAAATACCATTGGTAGAAAGGAAGAAATTTTTTTGGTTTGTTACAAACAGTCTTTCTAGGAGACAACACTTTTGGATGGAGACACATTGATGAACAGAGAGGGACAAAAAAGAAATAGAAGGGAGAAATTTGGGTGGCAAAGTAGAATCAAGAATCTCTAGCAAAGAAAACTCCAAGTTTCAGTCATTCAGGAATATATGTTCTTTGCTTCCACTGGTTAGGTTTTATGTTCCATAGTATCTGCTAACCATTAATTTTTCCAAATTTCTCATGTTCTCATGAGGAGAATGACATACAAACAATGTGTTGTGCTTGTTTTTTTTTTTTCTTTTTCTTTTGAATAAAGTAAAAAATTTATGATAAGTTTATATGAGTCTTTGGATTAAGATATGTATATAATGAAGTGTCATTTATTATCAACAAATCTAATCTTTGAGATCATCTATACAAGATAGTTTTGTAATCCCTTAAATCAAAAGAACAATTTTTGTCTATGCTAATGTTGTTTTCCATTTAAATCTGCGGTCTTCTTCATATAAATTGACCTTTTTTTGTTCATCTTGATACTTAAAACTTGGTAGTGAATGCTTTGTATTGGAAACAACTATATACTAATCTCATCAACCCCTACAATTTTTTTCCTCTTACATGGCACATGATAACTAGATGAATAGAGAGATATAGGGGAGAGATAAAGGGGGGAGCGAGTAAGATGAAAAGTATAAAGAGATAATAGAGATAGATATGTGAAGAGATCAATAGAGATTTAAAAAGAGAGAGAGACATAGAGGGGGGACATGACAAGATAGAACAATAAAGATATATGAGGTGATAAATAGATAGTAGATAAATAGATAGATGAATAGATAGATAGATAGATAGATAGATAGATAGCGCAGACCAAAGAGAAATATAGCAAATGAGATATAGATGGGGAGAGGTGAAAGGTAAATAGAGGGATAATATAAGATAAGATAGAGATAGGGAGGGAGAAAGGAGCGTCTGTGTGTGTGAGTAAGAAAGATATAAAGGTAGGGATAAGGATCTAGATATGGAGAGTTTGTGAGTTAGAGAGAGAGAGACATAGGAATGTAGAAATAGAGAGGGATAGAGATCAACAAATATATCACAATATCAACATTTGATATATATTTTACTATCGGCGTAACCATTGCACCCCTCAAAGGCGCAAGTGCTAGTTATTATTAAATATGATAATTGCACGGAGAAAGTTGTCGAAACATTGTTATTTGTATGTATATATAAATGTGTGTGTATATACACACATGTATATATACATGTGTGTATATATACACATGTGTATATATACATGTGTGTATATATATGTATGTGTGTATATATATGTATATATGTGTGTATATATGTATATATTTATAGGTATACATGTGTGTATATATGTATTTATGTATATGTGTATATATACATGTGTTATGTATATATGTATATATGTGTATATATGTATATATTTGTATGTATACATGTGTATGTGTGTATACATACATGTGTATATACACACATATGTATATATACACATGTGTATACACACATGTATAGTATATACATGTATATATACACATGTGTGTATATATACATGTGTGTATATTTACATGTGTATGTATATATACATGTGTGTATATATATATGTGTGTATATATACATGTGTGTGTGTATACACATATATATACACACATGTCTGTATACATGTGTGTATATATACATGTGTGTATATATATATATGTGTGTGTGTATATATACTTGTTGTATATATACACATGTGTATATATACATGTGTGCATATATACACATGTGTATAGACATGTGTGTATACATGTGTGTATATGTGCACACATGTATATATACACACGTGTGTATGTATATACATATACACATATGTGTATATGTGTAAATATCTATATATACACAAATGTGTGTATATATGTGTATGTATGTGTAGACACACATGTGTGTGTATATACACACATGTTTGTATATATATACACATACACATATGTGTGTATATACCATATTCAAACAATTTAAGAAATAAACAATTAAAATTATTTATGCATCTTCTCATTCATACACTTTTTTGTGAGTCCTAAATGTGTGTATGTGTGTATATATACACACATACATGTCTATACACACATTTAGGACTCGCAAAAAAGTGTATGTACGTTAAGTTCATCGTTTAGAGTTCACAAGTTAGAAGTACATGATGCAGAAGCGTCATATCACTGTATCTTTTTAGTTTTATGTCTCGTCACGCATCCCTTCACATTTCTCTCCCTTCTCCACGTAGTTGTATTTAGTTTGCACTTCTGCCCCATCACCGAGTCTAGTTCGTGCTAGCATTTTGCCATTATGTCAGGGTGTCGGATTGGCTCACAAGAACACAAGAAAACAAATATTAGGAGTGGTGAAAACACGGGACGGGATGGGATGTATGGAGAGGCACAGATCAAAGATGAATTCTATTGCTTGTCTGAAAATGATTACCTCAGCGGTAACGGTTTGTAGTTTTCAATTTAATTAATAAATTCACTTTAATAGTCAATTCACGGAGGGTTTGTTGGCTGCATAGCTGTTTCCTCCCTCGGCCTGGTGTGTAGTACATGTTTAGGAAAAGCTTCGCCATAGACAGGCTTGCTTGGTGTCCAAAGAGTGTGTATATATCATTATCATTAGAGGGAAAGTGTTTTTTTTGTTGGGGGGGTGGGGCGCTTTTAAAATCTCCTCCTATGATGTATCTCTAAAGCCTAAGAGAGAGAATGCGTTACATTGCTGCACATTTTTTCATGTTTTTACTAAGTCGTTACATTTCAATGACTGCCACCAAGTCCTGCGAGCACTTCAAGAAATTAAAAGATTAATACAAGAGATTTATGCTGTAGTCTTGGTAATGGGCTTATCATGTAATTTTCTGACACTATAAAAAACAGCTGTATAAACAACATCTTTTGGACAAAATCCGTATATTTTATGAAAGATTATACTATTTTAGGTTGCATGCTTGTTTAAACACAATTGCAATGTTATGAGTTCTTATGATATTTGGTTTTACATAGTTTGAACAAAATTGTATTTTTGGAATTTTATGTGAAGTTCACATTTAGAATCTGTAGTATATTTTTTTTAATAGATATAATTATGTGATACTACAGAACCTACACACAAGCTATATAAATTTGTAGGGGGTTTGAAATTGTTTTATTTCTTTAAACAATTCATGCATAATAGTACCTGTGTTAATAATTGCACACACCATGACCTGATGAACTTTTGGTTAAAGTTAGTAATTTTCAATTTCTAGGAAGATTCTAGATTTGATTCCCTGAAAAAAATTTCTTACCCACAAACTTTCAAGAAATTTAGCATTATAGAGTCATGGACTATGAAAATAATGGAATCTTTAGCTTGGATGCTACTTATTACAGTTCAAAGCATTTTGCACTAATACTGAAACTTTATCAGACAGTGTTTTCATAGATTTTTTTATTTTTCCTACTTAATTTTTTGTTCTCTTAATTATTTTAATTTTATCAAATTGTATATCTTTTGTTGCATCCTTAAATTAAATAAGGAGGGAAGGAACAATGTGCATTCACTTGGCACATTTATTAATCTCCAACTATTTTATTTATTAAAATTGATTCGCCAATTTTTCCCTACTTCGCTGGTCTGCAGGTCTTGTTTTTAATCTTTATATGATTTTTATTATATGCTCAAACTTAAAATAGTTTAAATTATTATATAATTAAATTATTTTTTTCCATTTCTTTTATATTTAAATTAAAATATAATATTTTTATTAAAATATTAATAATTAAATTTTAACTTATAAATAAAATTTTATTTTCATCAAATAATATTAAATTTTATTGATTTTTTTTTAAATTTACAATAATTATATTTACTTCATTATTTATAATAATATTTGTAAAGTGTATATATATATATATATATATATATA
>MU225240.1:7415105-7432098 GCA_018584345.1 Thuja plicata
CCAAAGGAGAGAAAGATTTCAAGATCAACCACAAAGCATATGAGAAACTTCAAGAATCCAACAAAGAGCCAAGAGATTTTGGTAAGGGGAAAAGCAAAGAAAAACCCCTTTGTGAATAAGAATATGGGAAAAAGCCTAAGGATGAGAGCAATAAGCTCAATACAATAATGAGAGCAATGAGAGATTGAGAGAGAGAGGAGAAGATTATTGAAGCAAGTGTGTGAGAGACATCTCTTAAGTAGAGATGAGTGGAGGAGTTTGCATGTAACTCCCTTCTCCTATGGATGCCACATTCATATTGTGTATGTGACAAATGTGTGATTCCTCTTAAGGAGGAATATCTATTTTCCTTATTAAAGGAAATAAAAAATAGTGAAATGTCCTCCTACTTGGACTAGAGGACAAATACAAATAAGGATACCTTGGTTTATCCTTTTAATTACATATTTTCAACCAAGGAAAGATTAATTCTAACACTGCCTCATCCAAGCGCTAGTGGGACTGTGCAAAATTCATAAAGAAAATAAGAATGTGGATGACATTGTTTCTAATTGCCTAGATTGAAGAGTTGAACCGATCTACTCCCCCCTTTGCAACTTTTGGCTATCTAGGAATACATTTCCCCATGCATTTTCTAGTGATGCATTGAGGTGATCTACAAATATTATTTTGAGGGGATTCCCACAAAATCATAGGAAAACATAATGCTTCATTAATGCAAAATATAAAAGTGTGTGCGAGGGATTATATCCTTTCAGTGACATAATGTTTCTCCCAAATTAAATACCGATCATAGTTTGTTGTATTATAGATTGATTTTAGTTTGTTCATTAATGTTGGGACATAAATAGAGAGATGAAGGATAGGAGAGATGAGGGGAGAGACATGGAGAAATACCAATGCCTGTGATTGTTCAAAGGATTGGGGGAAGTCATCCAACGCTTGTGATTGTTCAACTATTGGTAAGGCAGAAAAATCCATCCAATTCATGTGCACGTTTAGATCCCTATTACTGGTTGCCTAGTTGATTCAATGCTACATGGACAACCAATTGAACCACAAGCGCTAGACATACCGTTAGACAAAAAATTAGGACATACAATTAGGCAAAAAATTTCCTAATATGTCTTCCATACCTCTTCGGCGTACCCATTGCACACTAAGGTGCGATTGCTAGTTTTATAGGGAAAACAGTTGTTTTTGTTTTAAAATTTTTCCTACTCATTTTTTTCATTAATGTAAGAATTTTTTTAAGAATTTGTTAATATAAAAAAAGAAAAAATCTCAGATTCACCAATAGGAAGTAAAAGAAAATAAATGAAAATTAGATTTATAAAATTATGACTTTATAAATTATAGAATAACTTTATTTTCATATTGGCACAGTTTTCAAAAGATTGATTAATTGTATCTTTCTCATGAAAACATAAGTCTCTACCAATACATAGGCAAGGGCTAATAAGGATAAAATCCTGACCCATAGAGAAAACTGCCTCGTTTCAAACTCAAAGAAAAATGAGATGGAGAGCAAGAATTTGATTTTTATTTAGAGGTTAAGGTTTTCTTGGGGTTATTTTAGCAACCCTAAGATCTAAGGGTGACAAATGAATGCATTGTTTGGTGGAGATTTAAAGTCCTTATTTGGCTAACATGACTTTTATTATTTAACTATATAATATGCAAACTAATCATTAAAGGAGTGAATAATTAATAGCTATGATATTCAATTAATAAATAATTTTTATTAATTATTAATGAACCTTATCATCATTGTTATGAAAAAATAAATGTTGTGGTTTATAATTTTTAGCAAAAAATGTATTCATTCCAATTTTATCAAAAAAGGAAATATTTAATAAATGTTAAATATGATTGAATAAATCATTTTAGATATTGAAGCTACCTCTCTTATTCAGAACTTGTTAATGGAAATCTAAACCATTCCCCTTTTTAAATATGTAGCAACCAAGAACAATGGATATGGATTAAAAATTCTTTGAGTATTAATGTAGAAAGAAAATGGTGAGAAATGTTAGGATGTAGATCACTCACCAAATCTTATGGGGACTATTATACATTGGAATCATAAATCCTAGCCTACAAGATAGATCCGGTAAGCACAACCAAGTGAGTAAGTGTGCTAACACATGATCTATGCCTTATAGGATTAGATTTGGTTAATTCCAATAAAGTCTATACAAGTGATATATAAATCTGAAATGATAAATTTGATTATGAAAGTAAATGCAAATAAATAGGGATAGGAATGTGTGCACCTAAAAATTGGAGAGGGAAATTACACTTTGAACCTGATTTTTTTGACTGTCGGAGTCTTGAATTCTAGAATTTTTCAGATCTGGCAAATTTAAAACCTGCAACTATTGAGACTGAAGATTCTGATTCTTGAAAGGATAGGGACGAACCAATTTGACCTAGTACTGGACAAGGATGACCTAAATCAGCCTTATCTAGGGACTATCTGGATTAAGAAATAATAGAGATCTGGAATAATCAGACTAGGAGGTTTCTGGATCTAAACCTGTACCTACGCTTTCTAAACCTACAAATCTAGAAAATATGTGTTTGGGTGGTTATGTAGGGGTTTTCCTTAGTCAACCCCCTATTTTGGTAATCCCCACCTCTACGAATAGTCGTTAGAACAAGTGAAATGTGTGGTGCTTGTGAATCTAGAGTATGTCTAGAATGCAAGTAAGCTAAAATGTCAAAGTAAATGCATAGATCTAACCCTATGTGTGATAGAGTGAAACCCTAACAAACAAGGTGTGAATTGAAAGTGTGAAATATGAAGCATCAATGTTAAGATCTGAAAATAATAAGGAAATCATACCAAGCCCCTAAGGGAAAAAGTAGTCATAGCCATCCTCACAATTTATTTGAAACTCCATGATGTAGAAAATGATGTCTTGAATGCTTGGAAGAAGTTTTCAATGGCTAAACTTTACTTCAATGGATGCCATCAAAATTTTTCTTCCACCTTGCAATTTCTTGTTGTGATCAAATTGGGGTCTTCACCTTGTACTTGATTTCATTATGCAAAAATGAAGCAAATAGGTTGCTTTTATAGTGTTTTCATAAGTCAGAATTGCATAGCCAACCATAGATTTAGAAACCCTTCAAATCCATTAGGATGGACCCAGGCCCTAAATATGGGCTCATTCCCCTAGGACAAGGCTGAGTTAGGTCAGTCTAGTCTAGGACAAGGCCGACCTAAGTCGAACTTGTCCTCAAGAACCTTGGTTAATCCTAAGAACCAGGTCATTGTTGATTCGACAGTTGGAGGTTAAAAATTATGGTTGATTCCGACAATGAGGTTTAATTTTGAGGCCAAAGGGAGGTAAAATAGGACCTAGGAGATGAAGGGAATTTTTGATTGGAGGAAAATAGAGGAGGATGCATATAAATTAGATCCTACCTCAATTTTGCACAAGCTGGAGAGAGAAGAGGACTCAAATTTTTTATTAGGGATGCATTAACTGCAATTAGGGAGTCCTATAATGCAAATGTATAATGCAAATACACTAAGGTGGTGCTAAAAAATCATTAAATTGTAGATAAAATAAATGATTACAATTTAGGATGGTACATTTATCCCCCAATTTAGTGGTATATGACATTATGTGGATATCCAAGATAAAGTAAAGAGAGAATCAGTAAATGAAAAATGATATATCAAAGCCCCCAGTGTGTAGATCCTACAAGAAACTATTAGTAACCACAACCTGAAAAATCACATGTTAGTGAAAATAATAATTCACCCAAGGCTTACTAAAGAAGTTAATGAAGCTCATGGGTAGCTGTATGTCCCCCTAGTTTGGCTTGTTATTAGGAAAGGGAAAACATGGAATCATGTATACTGTGATGAACTATGAATGCAAAGTGTTAACAAATGCTTATTAAAACCATTCAAGATGTACTCAAAGTGTTTCAAAAGGAACTTGGATAGAAAGGAATCTGAATCACAATTCTAGCACTTGAAACAGTATGGAAATCAGAGATTCCTAGCTCAAGTTATGATAAAATAAAGTCACAGAGGTATGAATGAAGGAGAAGACTAGTTAAAGTTAGTAAAAACATCCAAAAATAAACTAACCTAAAATTTAGTTATTAGCTTTCGAAAAAATCACTTGTTACATTAGTTTTTTTTCTTTTGTGAAGGGAGAATAAGGAGAAGATGTTGGGGAAGCAAGTGTTGTAGCCGACGAGGATGGAGGTTCTTAGGAGACCAGTAGAGGATGGTGCGCCCCTAGACAAGGTATGTCGTGATACTCATTCTCTGTATTCTTATCTAGAATTATACATTTTTGTAGTAGATGTAGAAATTGATTCATAGATAGGATTTGATGTTGTCTAGAGTAGGAAACCCAAAAAGTTGACCTAGTCCTTGATAGTTGACCTTGTCCCAAAAATTTGACTAGTCCTATGTGTTTCTATTTTTCTAATTTTTGGCTAGATCTGATTGATGTATATGATGTACTGATAGAACTTTGTTGATCTTATGATTTTAGGAGATGCCCATGATGTAGGAACATAGTACCATGAAGACTATGACATTTCTCTAAGGTTAGCATGGGAGATTGAGACCATAAGATGTGCAGTTTCTCAGAGATTTAGGTTGTACTAGGTATATCACCTTCCACATATTAGATTTCATAGAGCTATGCTGATGGCGCTGATGGAGAGGTGGGATGAGGACACATCCCCATTTCACCTACCTACGGGTAAAATGACTATCACTTTGAGGAGGTATACCAGATCCTACAATTACCCATCTAAGGACAGAAAATGAGATTTGTAACTATTAGATTAGAGAGAAATATTGAGAGAGACCAAATATATTGCTCAAGATGATCCCTTTTGCGCACACGTAACAATAATATTCTATTGAGGGCACTGGAACATGCTTTTGATGAGGTTTCTTTAGTTAGGAAGATATTTTTATGCATAGTCGATGTTTTTGTTGCTCCCGATTGTAAGGGGACAGTGTTTTCTACACCTTTAGCCTATGTAGTCCAGTGCATGGAGTGGAACTGTGTAGTATACTCGTGGGGACAGAGTATATTAGCCCGCTTGTAGTATGAGCTTGGGAGATTTGTGAGATACTAGAGATGGAGCTTAGCAGTGTATACCCTACTGCAGATAGGATGTTTGAGCACATCACTGATACATGACTGGTAAGATCTCTAGTGGAGATTGATGTGAGTGATCCATGATCATGCAAATATCCACTAAGTTCATCATGGAAATTTGGTGATTTTTTGTACTGGAGAGTGACCATAGATTGGTTGCAGGCAATCGATATTATCTGGAGACCCTATAGACATATGCCACCATGGACAAATACTGACCAGCAGATGAGATGCATGCAGAGGCACATATTTTTAATGGGAAGGAACAATTACATAGTAGTGCCTTTTCTATTTTGACAGAAAGCAATGATAATTTGGTCTGACACAGGGTCCTCCCATACCAGTGCCACATTATACAGATGGACATAGGACCATAGAGAGGCTCAGGACCATACCATGACCTATTGTAGATGACATAGAGATGACAGTTTTGGAGGCATAGTAGGATATAGAGGTAGCAGACATAGTCACTGATTCAGGTGTGAATAGGGACTACCTTAGGCATATCAATATGCATGGGGTCATACCCATCTTTCCAATAGGATACCCTATAGGAGAACCAGGGCCCTTCTCTATAAGAGATCGTGTGGTAGCTGAAGATGAGGATGATGACAAGGATGAGGAGGATGATGATAGAGAGGATGAGTAGCTAGGAGATATATGAAAGGTGGTACCCATGATAGAGGACCATGGTGTAGTTGAGGAGGAGCCAAAAAAGGGGATATATGCTACCCCTCTAAGCAGATGACCACTAAGATCCACATTAGAGACTCCTCCCCTGATGGATATTGCCTTTAGAGTTCATGGAGAGAGTAACAAGTTTGTGCCCCCAAAAACATCCCAGAGTAAAGCCCTAATGTTTCCAGTTCCTGACGATCCTAACTATTAGTAGGGAGATCTAGGTAGGAAAAATGAAAATGTTTTAAGAAAAAATTATGTTATACATATGTTTCAAATTATTATTAATGTTATATATTTTACAATTGTGGTGGAGAGATGGAGACACTTTGTGGATGATGTTTTGAGATACATCACTATAGTGTTGATTATACTTTCATCATCTCAAGTGATATATTTGACATAGAAAGATCCTGGGCGACACGAGGATATATTCACATAAGTGTAGGTAGAGATACAAATTTTGAGAGATGATAGGGAGCGACAGTAGCAAGAGTTGGGAGATACCCAACATGAGTTATAGGTGCTTTGAGGGAGACTAGAAGGTCGATCAAAGTGGATCTCATCTAGGAGCCATACACAACACTCAACTACTCATAGGCGCCCATCTAGCACACCAAAACCATCTTCTTCACATCACAAACTTGAGAGGTCAGGGAGTCATCATCCCATGGAGGAGGAGTGATTTTATATGTATTATATATGATAAGTAGGGTACATTTTTTATAGTGCCAACTATGTACCAAACACTTTGATATATAAATATACATTGATGCTCTTTATGTTTACATGTCAATTACAATTTTTACTGCTTTTATGATTGATTATGTAATCAATGTTATAAAGATTAAAATAAGACACATATGATATAAATTATATTTCATTAAATGCAATTGTGATGACATATCATGTTTATGTGAATAGATGAATATGTAGCCTAGCTATAAGAAATAACTAAACACTAATATATTCGAACATAAATTATTGATGAAAAGAAAAGGGTGCAAGCATCTTCTAAGTAATATCCCAACAAAAATTATTAACATATTACAAGTTAATTCAAGACCAAAACATGTTCATTTTTTTCAAGAATGAAGCAATACATGAAAATAACAATTATTAACACATAATTATTTAATGTAAAAGATACAAGCACCTATAGAAATTGAAGTAAGAGAGAAAGGAGATGAAAAGAAAGAAAAGAAGAGTTAGGCGTAGTACCAATGCAAATGCATAGTGTTTATAGGGTCCCTAATGGGTATACCATCCATATTATCTAAATTATATGCGCTAGAACCATACACTTCGAGGATGATATATGGGCCAAGCCAATTAGGACTTAAATTACCTCTTTCTCTAGGTATAGCATTGATGTTACGTTGGTTCTCATAAAGAACCAAGTCTCCAACCCAAAAAAATGTTCAATCACTTTATGATTGTATTTATTTTTTAAGGTTTTATGGTAAGCTTGAATATGCTTAAGGGAATTAATGTGTTTCTCATCTAACATCTCAAGTTGTTGAAGATGTCATTCTCTTAAAGTATCATTATCAATTATACCATTAAAAGAGACTCTTAAGGAGGGTATCTCTAATTCTAAGGGCATAATTGTGTCTACAACATAAAGTAGATCTTGTAAGGATTTATTAATGTGGCAATGCAAACACTTTTCCTATAAGCCCATAAGGCATATGTCAACTGTGTATGCCAATCCTTAGCATGTTTGTTGATAGTCTTATTAAGAATTTGATCAATGGTTTTGTTAGATGCTTCAACTTGACCATTAGATAAAGGCTATTATGGGGCAAAAAAGTGTTTTTTGATATAATATTTTTTCAAGAATTTAGTTACTTCCTTATTTTTAAAAGGAGTACCATTATCAGATATTATCATTGGCAGGATACCAAATCGAGAAATGATGTTTTCTAGGATAAAATTACAAATGACATCATTTTTATTAGAGAAAAGAGGCATTGGTTCTACCCATTTGGTAAAGTAATCAGTATTAATGATGTTGTATTTATGTCCTTGAGAAGAAGGAGCTAATATTTTATCGATGAGATTCAAGCCCCAAAGAATAAAAGGCCATGAAGCTACCTGAGAGAGAAGTTCAAGTGCATGAGCGTGGATGAGATTATTGTTTTGTTGATATTGAGGACATTGTTTGACAAAGGCAAAAGGATCTTGATCAATAGTTTTCCAATAATATCCCATATGAAGGAGCTTGTTAACTAAGGATTTTCCACCAAAATTCCCTCGACAAGATCCTGAATGAGCTTCTCTTAAAGCAATGGGTATCTCATTTTTATCAAGGCATCAAAGTAAAAGACCATCGTAAGAGCGCCTATAAATAATCTTAGCAAGGATGATATATCATGTAGCAAGTTTACATATTCGAGCTCTAGTATTCCTTGTTGTTGATTCGGGCAAAGTACCATATTTTAAGTAATGGAAGATGTGTGAATACCATTCATCCAAATGAATACCAAAACAACAAGTGTCATCATTAGAGCTTTCATAAATAGCAGGACTGAAAATATTATGTATAGTGAATTGATAGCTTTCAAGATTGTTTTCTAAGGAGATAAGAGAAGTTGTGCTTGCCATGGCATCCACATGTCTATTATCTTTACGAGGTAGGTTTGAAATAGAATGAGAGGAGAATTTAGCAAGAAAGTCTAAGGATAAATCATGATATTGAGTCAAATTAGTATGTTTATATTGCTATGTTACATTGATCTATTGCATAATCAATTGTGAATATCCAAAGATTTTAATATGTTGCACTTTAAGGGATAAAGCCACTTTTAGTCCAATGATAAGGGATTCATATTTCGCAATGTTGTTAGTACAAGAGAACTTAAGAAAATATGACAAAGGTATAGGTTTCTTTGAGGGAGATTCAAGAATAACACTGACACTAGAGCCAATTCTACATCTAAATCCATCGAAATATAATTCCCATGTGTCATCAGTGTCTATAGGTAAGACAAATTCACCTGAAAAAGTTATAGAAGTAGAAGTCTAAGTAGGTGAAGGAGCTTCAGCGAGATGATCAGTCAAAGCTTTTCCTTTAATTTCTTTTTGAGAAATAAGCTTTAATCAAATTCACTCAGCATCATAACCCATTTAGCTAAGCATCCTAATAAATCAGTTTTTGAGAAAAGATGTTTCAAAGTATAAAATTTTATGAGGACATTAATTTTTGCATTAAGAAGGTATTGTTGAAGTTTTTGATAAGTAAAAACTCAAGATAGACATTGTTTTTCTATTTTATTGTACTAAGTTTCATAATCCACCAAAGTATGACTAATATAATGCATTGTTCACTCTTTTCCATTCTTATCATGTTGGGCTAAGACAATAGCTAAAGCATTAGGAGAAGAAAAAGTGTATAGAAAGAAACGTTGATTAGGTTGAGTGGGTTGTAAGATGGGAGGATTAACAAGATATTGTTTGAATTGTTCAAATGTTTGTTTACACTCATCATTCCAAGAGAAAGTAGAGTCTTTCTTTAATAAGGAATTAAAATGAATTGTATGATCTACCAAGTGTGATACAAAGCGACGAATAACTTGTATTTTTCCTTGTAAACTACAAAGTTGTGAGATGTTTTTTGGAGGTGGCATATTAATAATGGTATCAATATTTTTAGTATCCACCTTGATACCCTTGTTTGAAATAATAAATCCAAATTTTTTTATACTAGTCTACTCCAGAAGCACATTTTTGAGGATTCAAGAACATGTTATATTTACGCATCTATTCAAAGATTTGTCTAAGAATAGGCACATGATCCTTTATGAGCAACAGACTTGGCAAGAATTCCATCAACATAATCTTCAATAATCTTATGGATGTAATCGTGGAAGATAAGCGTATATCACGTTGATATGTAGCTCCCACATTTTTTAACCCAAAGGGTGTGACAACCCAATGAAAGGTTCCCCAAAGAGTAATGAAAGAAGTTTTGTATTGATCATGAGTAGGAATAAAGATTTTATTATAGATAGAAAAACCATCCATGAAAGATAATAAAGCATGTCTCACTATTGAATCCACAATCATATCAATGTTGGGGAGTATGAAATCATCTTTCAAGGAAGCTTTGTTTAAGTCACAAAAATTTTTAATGCCCCGCTCGTAAATCCTTCGGCACAAGGATCAAAAAAGAACTAACACAATTTTTTTTAAAGATAGAATTATCCTATATATAAACATATCGCAAGCAGAAGACTTAACACAAAAACCAAATATTCCCAAGTCTTTACTACGTTCATGATTCAAATGTTGTCTACATGATTAACATACAAGGTTCATCTAGATTAATAAGTTACAAACAATCGATGATTTATTGTAAAAACCCAAAGTGTAATTTCCTACTATGGTTAATCATACAAGTTCATTGACCAAGTAAAAATGCATAGCCTAACATGAATTGCATCAATTTACCCCCAGGATGATTGATATTCACTCTATTCTGAATTGGAAAGATGTTTCTCCCAAAAGGATATCCAAAAATCCAATTTGCATCTTCTAGTTGAGGACGAAAGTGCCCTTTGTCCAAGATACAAGTAACTCTAGCAATTTGTCGTATGACCATTGATTAGGTACAATATGACAAAATAGCACGACTAGTACGACAGAAGAATTGAGTCCTATATGAGGAAGTAGGATCTCATACGAGAAAATAATAGGTTCCATATGATAATCTAGTTTAGTACGACATCCAATCCTAGGTCATACGACAAATTACCATGACTCATACGATAAAATGCTCTATCGTATGATAATTTTCAATCCAACCTTAGGGAAAAAGATAGGAAAACTAAATTAAAGTATAAAGAAAAAAGAAGTATATTCCACATTGGGGAGTGTCAAAAATGTGCAAATCAAGGAGGTAGACACTCGATAGAATCATAAGCATAAGTACAACATAAAAAGAATCTAGATCATCTAACATCATACTACTGCAATCTAATTCATTACAATAAGAGTAACAACATCAAGTACATAATCATGTGCATCAAGTAACTGAATAAATCATCAAAAGTAAAATGAAGAAGAAAATGAGCAACAAGGTCCAATCCTAAAGTTGGAGGGAGACTGTCTCTGTACTTTTATCCCCAGCAATAGTTTAGGTTAGCAATGCCTCCCAACCACATGGAACTAGTAGACCCACCCTGTCATGCTCATGGGGATAATGAATTGGCCATAGTCACATAGAACACACACACCCAAGAGGCTACACACACCAACCAATGCATGAATCAAGGTACGCATATGATCATGAATTCCAATGTAGTATTCCAGGTCACTACTCAGAACATGTGCTAAAAGATACTATGTAGGGACTCTAGTAGAGTGTCATCACTTGGCTCGTACTAGCCCAAGTGGTATATGGATGGTAAATCAACTCCCTCGAGAGGCCTCATACTGTGTCCTCATACCAGCTCGCACATGAGACTGGCTGCCATACATACACCACACCCTCGCACTGGCTCCCTCAGGATGCTCAACTATCATACATGTGTTCTCTTATCTTACATTAAGTTTTATTACCCATGTATTTATTTGATTATCACTTTATTAAAACCTCTTTACGTTACCTTTTCGTCCACTTCTGGGCTGGGATAACTGTGAGAAACCACTCCACACTTCTACCCGTAAATACCCTTTCTCATCATACGACGAGTGCCACAAGGAAATGCAATTTCCCAACCCAACCCCAAATGATCAAATACTCAACTGGCCTATATCCAAGAGTTTGGGTCTCGCAAAATCTTGCCACAGGTTCTAAATAGCAAGGATCGACTGTTAAAACATGGAAAGGATCGATGGCTGGCGTGATCCTGAGATCAAAAGTTGCATGACCTTTATTATTCATGGGATTGCATGATGATGAAATGTGTCCTCCGTGATGAAAAGGATAATATGTTGGGGTGGAAATGTTTATGTGGATTTCTTGATGTCGTTTTAACATTTTAATTATATTTTACGTCATTTAGGGTTTTGTCTATTATTTGATACGTCATCATTGTGTTTGATGTAGGGTTTCAAGGATGACAAGTAACATGGATCTGTCTAATGATGAGATAATGCAATCTTCAGGACTGAAGGATGATCACATGCAAACATTCTTTGAGGAATCTTTACGAGGATGGAGGATGCCAGAGGATGGTCAACAATTTCGATGATCTTGTTCTTGATGCTGAAGATGTTTGAGATACCATTGATGATATCCACTACTAGGCAGAGTATGTGGATGAACATATGATCAAAGTACTATGATGATCATAAAAAAGAATCATTATGTTGATTATCTCAGACAAATCTTAAATGATCTGCTAGCAATTATTATTATGAATCCCAACAGTCAACAACCATTTTCAAACAAGGATGTAAATCATTCCTTAATTGTAACTATGATGTTCAGTTGTTGATCTTAGGGTTAGGTTTTAGTTATGAAGAGACACATTGGTCTGAAACTTGTATGAATCCCTTGGATTTTATATAAATAGGGATTCCAAGACCACTTGAGAGAGGGATTATTATCATTATCATTGTTCTTAGTTTTAGAATTTGATCACAACTACAACATGGAATCGAATGTACTATTATTTCAAAATCAATAAAAGATAAGTGTTTTCTGTCTCACTTGTGGTAAGAAAGTTTGAATAATTTCAATTAGTCCCTTGCAATTATTTAAGGAGGATTCAAATGCTATTCTTGCAATGCTTGTGTAGAGATTTACATGTCTCATATCCATGTTTGATTATCAAGAAGTTCGTGAAAAGTTAGTGTTTCCAGCTTCTTGTTCAACTGGTCTCCCAACCAAAGGATTTAAATTCATTTGAACTAGCAAGGATATAAATAGCTTAATTTCTCTGCATCTATAATATTTGAATAGTTGATGGTGTTGGAATATATACTATCTTGCAGGGTTGTACATAGGATTGAAAGTGAATTGACTCTATTGCCAAAGTTGAAATAGACACTGATCTTATCAATTATTGGATATAGTCATTGATTCATTGTTAAATTTTTGGGATATTTTATTTAGCATTCATTCAATTTACACATATTTTCAAAACATTTTTACAGTTAACAAAAGCACTCTTAGTCTTGTTGTTTACGTTGTATTTCTTTCAAGTGTTGTTTCCATACTTGAGAGAGAGGGTTTGAAGTGTATTCTATTTGCTATAAAAAAACCTCCAACTAACATATTAAGGTTGAGGTATAGGTCTACCAGCCTTGGTCCTACAGAGCCAAAATTGTAGAAGTCCCAACCTTGCCTTTGGTTGGGACTTTTTAGTTGGCCAAATCACTTGGGTTTCCCAACATTGGATTGGCAAGTCCATGGGAAATCCATCTATTGATTTGAGCACCAACACAACCCCATCTGGAGATCAGTTTGTTCCATTTTGGGCCAACAAGGATGGAAACTCCTCTCTTTTCTCTTGGATGGATAGTAGACTACCATTGGGCATCTTTCCATATGCATTTAAAGTTAATATCCAGATTAAAACTGATTGCCTTAGTTTCTTGGAGAAGGAGGAAATCAATATCCTTGTTCATCAACATGAATCTCTTAATGATATATTTTCTATCTAGGGGCTCTAGTCCTCAAACATTTCATGAAACACATTTGAATTCCATATATAACATTTGGGTTGGTGTCCATGGGAGCCCTAAAGCTCTTATAAAAACTAGGGAGTTCTTTCCTGGGGTGTTTAGATTCCTTCTTACCTGAGGTGGATCCTAAGGGTCTACAACTCTTTCTCTTAGGTGTGGATTCAACATTGGGGAGAGGATCCATAGGCTGGTTATTAGATTCATCCACCCTCTTCTCATTTTTCAATTTTATTTTCATCTTCTTCTTAGCCCCAAATACAAACACTATAGGGTCCTCTTGAACACTTACATAAGGTATAATAAACAACTCCTCAATTTCACCCTCTTCAGCATCGTGGGTGATTGAAATCTCTTGAGGTCCCCCATTACATTTTCTCTTGAGTTTTAGTTTTGCTAGTCACCATATTTTTTCTTGTGTTTATTGTGCAAATAAATAAATCTATATATATACATATACATATATATATATATATATATATATACATATACATATATATATATACATATACATACATATATATACTTATATATATTATATATAGATAGATATGTATAGATAGATAGATAGATATTATCAAGATTAGATAATATTAAAATTATTCAAAATAACAGTGTCACCAATATATCTTATATTAATTAATTTTTAAAATAATGATAATTATTAAATATATTTACAATTAATAACTTGTAATAGCTAAAATATAAATTTATGTCTTATATTTAGTGATCTTATTATTAATTACTTAAATATGTACTTTTTATATTTGTAAATTATTTACATGTTAATTTTTTTCGGTAACAAGTTTGATTTTTATTTCTATTGTAAAAAAACCAATACAGTGCATAACTGAGAAAAGAAACCCTAATCTATTATCCAACCCTTCATAATCTTACCATTTACCAGACAAAAACCACGTACCCACCCTCCCCACCATCATTTACATGTCGACATTTATAGTAAAACACAAAAATTTATCAAAACAAAATTGTTGAGTCTGGGCTTTAATCGTACCCCTGATTATACAACAATTTTCAAGCCCAGAAATGAAGAAACAACAAGAAAAAGCTTTATGAACAAGGCCAAAAACTAGATAAAAGCACCTAGAATTGGGTTCTGTTGTTTGGGTTCCATCCTTTGTACCACCTTCACTGCTTGTTGATGTTTCATTACTTCATGTCCATTCACCACGACTACTTCGACTCTTCTTCTTCAGCCTCTCTTTTTTTCGCAACCTTAATTGTCGCTTACCTCTTCAATTTGTGAATTTCCAAGTCCAGTTTCCTAATTTGAACAACCAACTTTAGGGCTTCCTACCCCTTACGAGCATATCTAAATATTTGTCTCCTCCTTTGCTCATCAAAAAGCCACACAAATGGGGTGAATTTGGTTCCCTCAATTCTTTTCAAGCGACTATATCACTCTCCCAAGATCATTCCTAGCCCCATGAATGGATTCACCAAAATGCTATCCATTCCTCTAAGGAATTCTACAGGTACAATCAATTTCATAGTTTCTCGAATAATTTCTTTTGTTTCCCCTCATTGCAGACCCCATACCATAATCATGGAATAAAAATCTTTGTTTGTTTGGTATTTGTTGTCCACCTCACCAAACATGTCACCCAATATTATCATTGCGCATGTTGACAATTTTTCATATTCAAAACTAAATATTTTGTCCAACCTTTGTCGTGTTAACTGTCTGAAGAAAGGATTATGTTGTTTAGTCACTATTAATGTGAAAGTAGTCTCCATCTCACTCCCCAGTTATCGTACTATTCCAAAAAAACTCTGAATAGCCAGAATAAACTGCAAAAGCTCATTTTTATGGGGTTCTACCTTAATTAATGTTGTGTCCCATCTTTGAGAAAGTTGGCAGATCTATCATCCTGCCAAGATTAACTCTCCTACCACATACACCACTTCCAAAGTCTTCATCAATTCGAGTGACATCAATGCATTCAATAACATAAGTATTTTCCATCTTTCAATTAAAGTTTAAAAATATAAAGACTTCCATTTTGACATCACCTTTATTTTCAAAAGTTAATGCCCAGTTTGATAACCAGCCAGCCTCCTTATTGCCATCTCATTTAACATGAGTTATTTTGAATTCTCTTACTTCTTCTAGCTCATAATTTATTAAATCTATAAACTTCTATAAATGCTAGGCCTCCATAGTCCCCTTTATAATAGCTTGTGTAATTATGATAGAATCACCTTTCAAATGTAGTTTCTCCACACATAAGGATTTGGCCACTTTTATCGCCACCAATGTAGCCTCTGCTTCAGCTACATTATTTATTCTATGTTCTAATCTCTTTCCACCAATTGCTAGAGTATTCCCTGCACAATCCCGAATAATAAATCATTCTCTTGAGGGACCTAGGTTACCCTTAGACGCACCATCAAATTTCACTTTCCACCATCCCTCCTCCGGCTCTGTCTTCTTAATTGTCTTTGAAGGCGTAATGATTGGTGAAACCCAGTGCAACCCATTAATGGGCTAAAAGTGTTTGTGGCGACCCTCGTGAGATTTGAACCAGAGTTGATGTGTAGCACTGGGATCATTAGCCTAACACTACGCCTCACGACTCGCTTGCACACCAACCCGATTACACACTAAAAGGGTTTTTGGTGACCCTGGTGAGATTTGAATCGGAGTTGATGTGTAGCACCGGGGTTATTGGCCTAACACTACGCCTCATGACTCGCTTGCACACCAACTCGATTACACTCGCCCTAATTTACATATTAATTTTAATTCATATACATTTTTATTTATGCCAAATATAATATGTCAAAAAATTATATATTTAAACAAAAAAATTAATAATTATTTTGTATTAATCAACTTATAAGTTTAATTTTAATAGATAACATTTTTTTATCTATAATATCTTTTAAATATCATTAGAAATAGTAATTTACATATCAATATTAATATTATAATATAATTAGTAAGTTACATTTAACTTAAAATTTATTTTCCCATTAAATTATTATAAACATAACAATTAGTTCAACCTAATTCAATTAAATATATTTATATTCAAGAGGTACAAGAAACTTTTCAAAATTTTATAATATTTTTATTTTATCAATATTTTAAATCTAAATCTAAATTTTAAAGTGAATAGTGTCCTAATCCAATATTTAAGTTTAAATACAAATTGAAATTGTTTACAATGTAAAGAAGACTAGCATACTTACCTTTTAAAAATATATGTAAAGGACACCGAGAGATATATGGTTTTGTAGAGCATTTGTGACCTAGATTTGATAAAAAAGATTGAGATTTACTTATATAATTAAAAAATTTCCTTATAATATTATTGACCTCCATAAATTAAAAAAATTGACAAACTTTTTCATTAGATCAGTAAGCATAATTTATTAGTTCCTGCCGTAGGCAAGATATTATAGCATTCATTGTAATGCTATTGTTTGTATTAGTTGTCCAATCAGATCATTGTATTTTTCAACAACTTTTTGTATTGGTATAGTTTTAATATATTTTGAATTTTCTATAT
>MU225240.1:7447215-7469958 GCA_018584345.1 Thuja plicata
CCCTGTATCTGCATAAGAATTTTTTCTCTGTTCTATGCATTTTCCATCTAGATCTATTCTAATCATGTTAGGATTCTGAAAGAAATTACCTATTATTTTACCATTGTTACTCTCCATAGTTTTATTACACTTATGAGGGGGCGTGTATACCTGTATGTTTTGTTCCTGAAACATCCTTAACCCATTGTTACCTGTTATACCTTCTTTTAGATTCTTTCTATGTGTATGTTCATTCCGTGGGTAGAGCTCTGAGACATTGGTTTGGAGCTTTTTATTTCCTGCCTTATAGCCTTTATGGGGGGGTAAATATTTCCCATTATCTTCCTCTTTAAGAAAATCAAATGAATTATTCAGAGATAGATTAAAAGGACTATGAGATGGCTGATACCTGTTAACCTTTTTCTTGTTTTTAACCGTCTGCCAAGTGGATTCGTTCTTCTTTATGCAAACGGGAGATGCTTGAGTAGGTAAGATCCTGCCTTCCCCCTTAGAAGATAGGGGTTCATTGGTTCTACAATTTAAATTGTGCTCAGGTCTTCCCACCTTAGCAGCCCCGATGCCTATGCCCAATTTCGCATACTTAGTCTTGGAATAGATAATTATCTGCCTGTCCAAAGTTTGGACTGAGAAGACTTTTGGCTTAACGTCCCTAGTTCGCTTGGGGATTAAATTGTTTACTCTAAATGCAGAACCAAGATTCACCCTAGCAGTTTCCTTAAATATTTCCTTCTGGGCATCCTTCTCTTGCTTATCTGGCAGTGAAGATTCATTACGGTTAACAGAGGAACCCTTAATCGGAGCAGAAACATCAATGGATGGATTAGGTTTTGCTCGAGTGGAGATAGCAGGCAATTCCAAATCTATATTTTCATCATCTAATTTCTTCTTTTTTGCTATGAAATCTTGCAGATGCTCATATGAAGGGTGATGTTGTGCTGGTTTATGACAATCTTTTTTCTTGTGGCCGTAGAGCCAGCAATTGAAACAATAACTTGAAAAAACCTCTTCTTTGTCATGCTTCTTTGCAGCACCTGTAGCCACTTTGAGCCTATCTGTTCTAGGGTTATCCATACTACATACGGCTAAATCTTTCTTCACATCTCAATTCGCATGGAAAAGACCAATATTTATCTGACGCCTTTGAAAGGAAAAGTTTGCATTTAGAGTGATTTGCTGAGGATCAAAGATCAATAAGGAAAATCAGAATATATTGCCAAGGAGATTTATCGCTACCAAGAACTGGGTGTGCTTTCTGTCAATCTTTCAGCCCAGTAGTGAATTTGTTGACCTGATATATTTGCCGCCTTCAATCAAAATGAATTCGCTGTTCCCTGGCTTACAATTAAATCACTGTCAATTGTAGTCGTAGTATAGATATGTGGGTATGCTCAGGTGTATATGGTTCAGATCTTAGTATACATATATATCACAGTTCTGAATATATTTGCTGCCTAGATCGTCCTTGTTGAATTCGTCTTGATCTGCTCTAGAAATCGCACTTATTCCTGATTTAATTTGCCTTGTTCTTGCTAAAAAAAATGGTCTTTTGAGCATGCAATTTAGACCTTGCTTAGGGAATTCACCTTTCAACTTGCCCTTGATTTTATTAAATCGTTATCATCTGCTGAAGTTTTCCCTTCTCTGCTCTTGAATTTGATTTGGTTCTGCACTTACGTTCGGGAATTCACCTTTTAGTTGATCAAATTCGCACCTCTAGATCTGGGAATTTGCTTCAATTCTCGGCCCCCTCTGTGCAGAGCGTGGGATGGATCTGAGCGGATGGATACATCTTCACTTACTGTAAGCTTTTTATATATATTTAAAGAATTATATATTTTATTTTTAAATTTTTATTTTCAATTGATTTATTAATATATTGAAAAAATGGATGTGAAATTGACTGACATAGAAAAATTCTTTACAACTATAGAGACTATAATACAAGTCCAAAATTTTATCAAAAGGTAATAATTATTGTAAGGATTTCTCTATTTCACTAGTAATTTGTCAAAAAATAATAAAAAAATAGCTATAACCAAATAAATAATTAAATACAAAATATTAAAATAATTAATGTTAAGAAAATGAATTAAAAAAAAGTTGTGAGGGAGGTCCCCTTACCCACCACATCTAGTGTTTGTAAGAGTAGTGGTAAAGGTTCATCGAAACCCCCTCTTACAAGCTCTGTTGTCATCTCCCCACTCTTGAAGAAAACCTACTCCTCACTTGGAGCTTCATTAAGTGATCATATGGGTGAGGATGTTGGTTGAAACATAAAAGAAAGACTAGAAATAAGAAGGTAAATGTGGGATCAAAATCTAAAACAAGACGCCCATCTCAATGACTTACCAGACATGAGGAGATTGTAAGGGAAATTGCCAATGGAAGGCAAAGGACCCTAGAATCGACAAGTAAAACTAAGAAACAAGGTTCCTTTCATGAAAAAAGAGGGGCTTAAACGATCCCATAAAAAATATGCTTTAAGGAAGTGCATTTATGAAAATAGGGTTGATATTCTGCTGTTATAAGAAGTAATTTAATGACATAATCCTCCTTCAATGCAATTGCAAAATTACTTTGACCTGGTTTCTATTTCTTCATTAGTGATGCAATCAGTGCCTCTAGAGGGGTGGCTACAATATGGGATTTGTTCAAGGTGGAGGGTGTTTTTCTTTCTTCTACTCCTTACTTCTTGAAGGTTACGTTCACCTCCCAAATGGATTCTTGATTCCCAGTCAATGTTTATGCCCCCAATTCCCATCTTGGTAGAAAATCAGTTTAGGAGGAGATCTCTTCTCTACTAAAAATTAACGATGATTCACACTAGTTATTTGTGGGTGATTTTAACTCCCCACTTTTCCCCTCTAAAAAATTGGGAGGGTTGGGTGATTACTCTAAAAGCATGGTGGACCTAGTTGACTTCATCAGTCATGTTGGTGTAATAGAAATTGAGTTGATGGGGCAATTCTTCACCTAGTCCAACCATAGGAAGTGAAACAACCTCATTCAAGTCAAGTTGGACATTATTTTTTTATTTTTTCCAACTAGGAGGTAGGGTACAATACTGCCTTAAGAGCTCTTCCCTAGATGGTGTCAGACCACAACCTATCCTCCTTGAATGGATCAACATGCCAAAGAAGGTACACATTCCTTTTCATTATAAAATCATGTGGACAAAATATCCTGAGTTTTGTGACTAAATTCAAAACTAGTGGAGTACTCCTATCCAAGGGACCTCCATGTATATAATTGTTCAGAGGTTGAATATTATAAGAAATAATGCAAAGGGCTCGAATAAAATCACGTTTGGGGATATCTTTTCCAAGAAAAAAGAATTCAATCTAAGATTAGAAGCAATTCAATACTAAATTGCTAGAGGAAACCACTTGGAATCAACACATAAAGAGGAAGAAACCCTAAGAAGAAAATGGAATGAAAATCTAAAAAGGGTGATCAAAATTCAACCTTCTTTCTCTATTTTTCCATCAAGAATAGAAACAAAAAAACTATCCATAGTCTTAATGATGATAGTAATTGTGAAATTAAGGATGCACTACAACACAACAGGAAAATAGTGCCAAATTTTAGTTCAATTTTGGTTCTGAAATGAGCCTCTGCCGGCAAAAAAGTCAATGCCCAAACACCTGGATCACTCAATGTCATTCTTAGCATCACAGTTCATGCCACAGTTTCAACCTCATTTTGCATCGACCTTTGCACTGCAACCTTGAACACACCATTTGTTGCATCGAGAAAAGAAGAAAATAATTGTGCCCACTTGGTAATGTGTATTGCACTAGAAATGATGCCAGATTTGGCTTTTAATTTTGCTTCTTTTGTTGCTTCTAGTTTTTCTTCCAATTGTGCTTCTGGTTTTTCATCTTGTTATTCTTTCAATTTTTCTTTTTGTGTTACTTCCTATGTTTCTTCTGATTTTTCTTCCGGTTTGGCTTCCCATTTTGCTTCCAATTTTGCTTCTATTATAGCATAATTTTTTTGTTTTGGTTTTTCTTTGGATTTGGCTTCCTATTTTGCTTCCATATTTTCTTCTATTATAATGTCCTTTGTTGCTTCTAGTTATGCTTCTGTTTTGGCTTCCCATTTGGCTTCTAGTTTTGATTTTTTTTTGCTTCCCATTTTCTTCATGGTTTTCTTCCATTATAACTTTGTTTGTTGCTTCTAATTTTTCATCCAAGTTTGCTTCACATTTTGCTTCTAGTTTTTCTTCTACTATTGATTCTAGTGTTGCTTCTAGGTTTGCTTCCATTATAACGCCCTCTGTTGCTTCTAGTTTTTCTTCCTTGTTTGCTTCCATTTTTTCTTCTATTTATGCTTCTTGTGTTGCTTCCATTATCACCATTTTTTTCTTTTGGTTTTCCTTCCAATTTTTCTTCTTGTGTTGCTTCTATTTTGATGCCTATTACGATGCCGCTTGTTACTTCCAGTTTTGCTTCTAATTTTTCTTCCTATTTTGCTCTCTTTTTTTCTTCTATTTTGTTCTCCCAGTTTTTATTTTTTTCTTCCCATTTTGCTTCCAGATTTGCTTCCATTTTGACATCTTTTGTTAGATCTAATATGGCTTATATTATTGCATCTTTCATTTCTTCTAAAATTACTTCCATTATTAGTCCTTTGTTTGCTGCCTGAATTTCTTCTATTTTCTCTTCCAAGATTGCTTCTGGTTTGGTTTCCATTGTTGCTTCCTTTTTTACTTCTAAAATGCTTCTTATTTTACTTTCATTTCTTATTAATTTAATATATTTTATTCCAATCATGAAACCCATATCGACACCAAGAAGGTGCAAATCAAAATATCTATAATTTAATTGAATTTGACATCATCCATCCTTAGCAGCAAATTAAAATCATCATACGTAATAAATATTCATCCAAAAATCGTCGACCACTTTCAATATATATAAATTGACAAGTGAATATATATAAGATCATCATACATAACTAAAAAAATGAAAGTCCAATATGTCAGTAGATCAAAAACATGTCATAATGATACATGTCCAACAGTTGACATAAGTCAAAATGATGCATGTACAAATGATATAAGTAAAAATGAGAAATTATGTAACTGAAAATGATACATGTTCAAATTATATAAGTGAAAATGATACATTTCAAAAATTATCAACTCAATAATATGGTACCGCAGGCCATGAAAATGACACATATCATAGTAACCATGAAAAGAGGCATCATAGAGATATATTAGCAATGATCCATCATGCAATCTATATAATCATGAATGTCATTGGCTACTAGAAGCAACTTCCTCATCATAATCATCATCACCATCGCAGTCATCATCAACATGATCATCATCATTATCATCATAGTCACTGGCTCCAGTTTCTTCTATATCTACGTCATCATCATCCTCTTCCATGTGATCTTGACCAGAACCAACATATTCTATATTTTTATCTTGAGGATCATCTTCATCTTCCGAAAGACCCTAGTTCTACCTAAAAAAAATATTTTAATGAAAAGTTATTATTTATTTAATGTGTTATATATCTAATATACCAACATATGAAATGAAACCATACTAATATTACATGAAAAAAAAAACTAAACTAGACTAAAACAGATAACAAAAACTTAGTTCTTAGAAAACAAACAGGAAGTTACTATGTTCTGCATTGGTTGCAGGAATAATCACATAACATAGTTCCAATGGCTGCAAGAATAGTCACAACACAAAGTTCCTGTTGAACTACAAAAATGCAAGTCATTTTTTTTGTTATCTTGCGTCATGTCTTATGTTGACTTGTCTCTCAAGAGTAGACAAAAAAAAAACCATACTATCTCCTTGGAGCTTGGAAGCAAGGTATTTAATTTAGTTGATAGGATTCCTTTGTAGAGTAATTTTTGTCATGTATTATGTGTCTGACTATCATTTTTATTATGAAAGTTACTCCAAACTAGAATGCAGTCTTATCCTTTGGGCATGTGACTTCCACTTCTGGATTCTATATTTTAGCTAGTTTGAACAATAAGGCACAATACTTTCTGAAGGTTTTGCAAATGGGGTTGCAAGAAAAATGGGCTTAACCTTGGAGGAAACTCTGTTGTTAAGCGCGCTTGAGCTGGAGTAGTATTGGGACTTGTTTTTCCTATGGCTATGGTCCTTTATTTACTTCTTAATTTCTCAAGTACCATGGTCTTATTAGTCTGTGGGCTAGCTTATCTTTAAGTCATTTCGGTTTAGAGAACTTTTAAATTTTCAAAATTGTTAGCCTTTTACATATGTTCCTGTGTTGTGTCCATTGGACAACCTATCATATTTTATTTACCTTAATATATTTTTGGTTAGGGTCTTATTTAATGTCAAATTATTATGGTCATTATTTCATGCTTTTTTGTTATGACCATATATTTTCATGTTTCCTAACATAGTTCCTTGTGTTTTCCCTTCCATGGTAACTTACCCCTCATATTTTGCATGTTCTTTAAATTGTGTTTAAGGCGCTTGTCGCGACCCCGCAAGTGTTATGTTCTTCTCAAGAAAAATGTTGCAAGCTTGTGGCTAAGTGTTGGTCAGTTTGGTGAACTCCTAGTCATGCCCTCTCTATTATTATTAAGGTTAACAGATGGTGGTTGCAAGACTGCATGGAGGTCTTTGGGTTGTAATAAAGTATGGTGTTTCATCCTCGCAACTTTACTACACATTGAAGACTTCTATCTTGTGGGGAAGCGACATTGAGCCACGTGTAAAATATTGAAGATGTTAAAAAAGTTATAAGTGTTTCCTGTCGTAGCCTGAAATTTGATGTTTGTGATGACCATGATGGTTTCTCACATCCTCGCAATGGTTAGTGGGGAAAATATTTTACATCCACAAGCCTGTGAGGAAGAATGAAATGTTATGGTGATGCCTTGTCGTGGCCTCACAAATTATTTTGTGGGATCCAATTTTGGGTCATGGGAAGCAAGGATTTTATATTTGACATGTATTTTATGGTTTAACACAATTGTATGGTCACATTCTGTGGTTTTGCAGGTTTAAAATGTAGGTAAGGTGGATGGTTCATGAGGATGCGATGGAGAAAAGGTAACTCATGATGAGTTAGTTGCAGCTTCGCAAATTTTTTGTAATACAATTATTTAATCTCGTGGTTGTGCATGGTGGTGATAAGTGTTTAGGATAATGTTGAAGGGAGTGTGTGCAATTTGGACAATTCAAATATAGGTCAAGCCAATGACTAGTTTCCATGTGTGCTTCCATGTGCGTCATGATTTCCATGCTATAAAATTCAATACTTTTTTACTACATTTTGGGATTGTAGAGTTACAACAGATGGGTTTTATATCAGAAGTGACATCTAAAGGACATTTAGTTTACTCATGAAATGTGGTGCAAATCCTAGAATCATTACTCCTTGACACCATTCCTTTTACGAGATATTGTGATAACAAAGAATGTCATCTTGAAAATATTTCACAGCTGTGAACTTCAATATAGATATTTATTAAATTAGCAAGTTGTGATAGTCAATTTGAAGGCTGGAGGAAGGTTATTTATAGTTGATAGTGAGAATTTTCACGAGTGGCATGGTCTGTTTCATGAGGTTGAGACTTGGGAAGGCCCTATTGCAAGAAGTATATAAGAATCATGGGTTGATGTTTCACTTTGTGGTTGTAGGTATTTATTAAATGCCAAGGGTGGTTTGGAGGGATTTATTAACCTAATAATGATAGGGAAGAGGCTATAGGAGCAGGGTTAGAGGTTGTTGGGGCAGAAGCTGAGGCATTAGAGTCACCTATATCTCCACGGGAAGAAGTTTTGAAGTTGTCTCCTAATGGGAAAGCTAGTGTGAATCTTGCATTCTGGCATTTTTAGCTTCAATAACTACCCTGATATTGGCATAGCTTACATTCCTGATTGGTTTCCTGAAAGCATTGGGCATGTCACTATAGCTTCATTGTATACCGGCCAAGCAGTTTTACTTCAGGACAAGATTAGTGGTAACAAACTCTGTTAGGATATTATTTTCTGTAATAGATTAATGGCGGTAAAATTAAATCTTTGTTAGTGGCTTGAAGCTTTTCGCATTCCTTAAATATAAAAGGAATTCCAAGAACATAAAAATGGGGTTTTGGTTTTGAAAATTCTCTTTAGCTTGTAACTAGGACAGTGTTTAGTTTCAGGTTGTTGAAGGTGAATGTAATTCTAAGATAGTGTAAACATTACCATTTTGTGCAATTATAAATGTTAATGTCATAAAATTTTCTCCAACTTTGTATACTTTAAATCGTATGAATTCAATACATTAAATATGGTTGACTTTGTCTTTGCAATTTTCTTGTGGGTGTGTTATTTGTTCATGGTCTCTCTCTCAAGGAGAGAGTTAAATTTATTTATGCAAATAACAATGATTTTCAGTGTATGAAATGGATTGTTGAAAAATAACTTAATGATAACAATGAGTGGGTCTGTTAATTTAAGCATTAATATATTCAAAACCCACTATTTAAGTTTCATGTATTCATAGGATCTCTTTCATGGCTTTACTTTCACTCTGCAGCTCGAGATTGGGCAACGGACTGTTGAGAGACCTAGAAGGTTTTCATATTTAAAATCAAATTAATAAAAGCTGTTGTTCCTTTTTGTTCTTTTCTTTTCTATTTAATTAATCTGTGTTCATGTATATCCATGATCCTTAGAAAAATGTGGAGGATGCATTTAAAAGTATCTGTATAACACTCCTCCATGATTCTTAGAAGGATATATATAATTTATGTGTTCTCATTGTTTGTTAAATAAAATAGGATTACTTGTTCAAGTGATGAAATAAAATCTCCATCTACATAAAATCTGAGAATTACCCATATTTGAAGGTCTCTAGGTGGCCATTAGAATAAATATATCATATTTATAGACTTAGAATAAGGAAAACCCTCATAATCCCTATGGATCTCGAAGTGAAGAAGGTTTCCCAAGCCTTGTCAGTTGGTGTTTTTATCTTGTCTTGCTAGAATAATACCCAACACACTATTCATTTACACCTTTTCTAACTTTTTGGAAACTAAAAATATAGTGTTGTCCTCTTCTTGTTCTATCACTCCTTGGTCATCTTAAATTCTCAATCACAAGCAATTTCTATGATATAATTATTTTGAGATATATATATTCCACTACCACTAGTACATCACTGCAACCCACAACCAAAATGGTATAAGACCAATATCCGATGGAGCTTGATTTTCAAATAAACTAGATAAACATTAACTTCTAGGAGCAATAAACGGTACCCTTCCACCAGCTTCATGGGTTTAGTTAGAATCATAGTAGCCCTAGTTAGCAGGTCGTATGAGGAGAAGGATGCTTCTCATTTTCAATAATCCTAAGTCACATTTATACATATGTTTCTCAAAGAAGGGCCAATTTTAAACTAGGTAGTTGTTTTGTCACTCACTTTGTGCAATGAAATAATGAGAGTCGAGTCTTGTCCAATTGGCACAAATCCAAAATTATATACCACCTTTTACTTGTTTTATATTTTTGTGCAGCTAATAAATTATTCCCCAAAGAACTGGACATGGAGCATCTCATGTCATTTTTTTCATGTTTATTGCTAGTACTAATAGGAGCACAAATATGTATACAAATATGACCACATTTGTGACCAATTATTTTCTCCCTTCCATGAGCTATTAATCAAGAAAAGGTTCCCTAGGCTATCTAAAGACATGATCATAATCTTGGAGAACCTAAAATATGTCTCCCTATATGAGTTTTTAACATATAGGAAGATCTATGGCACTGCAAAGGCATCCCATAATTTTCCCAAGCATGTACCTAAAATGTTGTTGATCAAGAAGTTGCATGTCATAATACACTCTTGAGATTTAATGAATCCATGGAAGAAATGGTAATGGATGTAGATGATATGATATAGTGGCTAGGGATACAACTAGGGTCACTAGAACACAAGCAAATGAATCAAACATCCTTAAAATGACATGAGAAATTGTTGCAGGAGCACCTACTCATTTGGATGCCTCATGAAGGGATTTTTTAATTGTCATTGTTTTAGTGTTTTTTCAAGGTCTCATAAGGTCCTAAAGACCATTTAAATTTATTTCAAATCTTTTTGTAAGGAAATTGATGTCATTTAACTCATGTAGACCTATAAGATCCTGATTGGGTCAAACATGGTCAAACCACTCAAAGTGTGTTCAAAATGAGTGAAAATTATGTAATTGGACTCATATTGTTAATTTTATCATGTATTATGGATATACATAAATTTTTGAGTTAGTTTGTTAAGTAGGGAAAAAGTTATAAAAAAATTGCAAAAGTTGCACTGACAACTTTTGCAACTTTCTAGTGCAAAAGTGCAATTTTCAAATCCAGTGGTCACACATTAAAAAATAAGTTAAGGACCATTGGGGATTGGATAATTTATGTTTATAAGGCCTCTAATATTCGAGGCACAAGTTGTTGTTAATATTTGAAGAAGTTGGATACAAATTTTTCTATGTTTCCATACTTTATAAATGTTTTTCTCATGTTTCAGAGAATTAACGTACTGCACTTTCACACCATTAAATAAAATTGATGGAAAGAGGGGAGAGTATATTTTGATATGAAATTTTTTTGAACATTTTTCATTAAATTTTGAAGGAGTTATTTCAATTTTTCTCAAGGTGGGTTTGAAAACCCTCACCAACTAGGGTTTGAACGTTAAAATGCTTGTAAGACTCCATTTCACCATAGGAAAAAGCTAAATCTTGGTGTAATGGTAGTGATTAGGGTCCCTTTGAAGATTGATATGGTTTAATAGCAAGAGGTGTAGTTGGGAGAGATAAAATGGAAGGTCCAGGCCTGATATTTGTTATATGACAGGCTTGTTTGTCTGACTATGAATGCAAATTTGGAGTCTGAGACAAATTTGATAGGTTTAGGAAAATAAAAACTATGAAATATTTGTTTTTTTTGTTGAATTCCATCTATTTTTGTTATTGGTCAAGGAATTTTCAATGGTTTTCAAGTACTTTCTTTGGAAAATAGGGCTAATTGAGCCCCCAAAACTAGTTGCAGACCTATTTTCCCTTTGGTGTCCCAAAAAAACATATGGGAGTTTTTAGATATGTCATGTAACTATGAACATGGTATTCCAAATTTTCCTTTATTTTTTCATAAGGATAGGGTTTGAAGAAATAGAACCCAAAAACCAGTCAGATAGGGCTAGTAGGCCTAGTTTCCTTGTATGACGGAAGTGTGAATAAAACTTGTCAAGTGGCCTTATAGGGTCTTTGATTGGGTTTATGGGGACACAAATAATTCCTTAAGAAAATAGTAAGATTTTTAGGAGAATCATTTCATGTCAGGCACAAGGTTGGTTGTAGGAGCCTATGTTAGGATGTCTAATGGGAACACTGAGAGAAGTCCATTTGAGGAGTCAACTTTGAGAATTTGTTGAGTTTTTAATTATGTCTTTGTCTTCCGAATAAGTTATCCACATCATAAATGGAAGGGAATAAGAATTAAATTGAGCACTTGAAACATCAAGTGGACTACTACAAGTTGAAAGGTATATCATAGGCGATTTTATGTAATACACATTCAAAATCCATGATGACTTGACCTAAGTGCAAAAGGAGTTCTAAAAGGATGTGTTAGATCTATAGGATTCCTACCAAGATGCATCAAAACATTCTCACATGTTAAAATAATGGCATCATCGTGAGGAAGGATGGAAAAGATACATGTGGATCACTTAGTAGAATGGAAACATGAATTCAAGGAAGCATTCCTTGAGATACCAAGGAATAATTCCTTGAGATAAATCAAATCAAAACAAGACTAATTACTCAAACGATACAAATCATAACTTAAATGAGGACAAAAAAGAGATATATAAATACCATGGTATTTAATTAAAAGATGCAATGAAAATAAGGCATGAATGTCACCCACTGCCCTTTAAGGTAAACAATATTTTTTCCTCAACATGAAATAATTGGACAATTGAGTAGGATCTAGGGCCAACAGAGAAGTACTTTAGAACTCATCCTACGCATAAATAAACAAATCAATAGAAGAAATGCAAATTGAATATTAACACAACAATATCCAGCTAAATTATTGAAATTCAACTATCTATACCTCATTCTCCATCTAGGTTACAAAATTGGTCCACTTTTTGCTTTGTAACATTTCCTTTCCAAGTTTTGTTGGATGTCAACCATATTTCTCCTCGTGTCAAAACATGGGACATGGGCTAGTTAAACTAATTAATATGAAATCATTTACCTTTTCCTAGGAAATAAAAATATATATCATTTAACATATTAAATATACTTAAAAATGTACAGATCAAGGCCTGTAAACCTTTCTGGCCACTATGATGCGTGACACAAAGTTTGACAAGCCTAGTCTTGGAGGCCTTGTCCTGAAACATATACTAATTCAATATAACTATGCACAAATAATATTTAAGAATCATATAATAAATTTGGTATAACCTTATGAAAAATTCAAATGCCTGTGTACTCTCCTCACCTGACTTCCTCCGTGCCTTAGACTTCTCATATGATTTTACAAGCTCTTTCCATACTTTCACACTTACATAAATTGGCCTTTTTTTACCCTTAGCTATGGAACGAGTTTTTTTTTTCTCTTTTTTGTTTGGTTGCAACAAAATCATTTGTAGTTTTGAGACATTCGTAGCTTTATCTTCTTTATAGACCAACCTATGCCAAATTCAGTCTCCATGTCCTTGATAACTTCTTTTTGCAGGTGCGTGGGTATCTTTAAGAATGGAAAATGTAGATGGTCTTTAAACCATTGAAGGCATGCTTCCTTCAACCTATTCAAAAACATTTGTGCAAAATATTTCATTCAGACTTCCCCTAAAATGCATCATATTATATCTTGGTATTGTAGCTACCAATTCAAGATGAAAAACATGGCATGTTGGAAAAAGTATGTATCCTAGGTGTGGCTGGGACATTGGAAGTCTATGTTCCCTATTCTACACTCTTATAAGTTATTTCTATTCAATTCCTCATGGATCTTATGATTGATCTAGGAGTGGTTGGGGAATCAATTTATTCCCTTTGACATGCTTGATTTGGTTACAATGTTTCAGGGTCTTTACTAGATCAATTTTCTATGTATCTGGAAAATACTGTTAAGTTGACCCGATCCAATTCTTTGACTACCTCTTCCCCCAATATGGAATCCAATGCCTCTTTTTCTTTGTTAATACTGTGTGTGTGTGTGTGTGTGTGTAATAGATATATTTATTCTTTTAAATTTTGAAATAAAAAATTAAAAACTGAAAACCAAAGAAAGAATGGAAATATTTACAAATCTATAAATTGACAATGTATTACCTCATTGTGGCTAGAGTCTTCTCCCTTCCCTCTATTTCTTGACATTTTGATGCAACCTATGGGGAAAAAAATTCATCTAGTCTATGGAGGAAAACAAAGTACACACTACCAAGTATGAAATACTTCGTCTAGTTTGTGGTATGAAAATTTTGCTTTTTGGTATGAAAGAAAGCCACCAATAAAAGAAATTAAGAAATGGGGGATTTAAAATAAATGGGTGATTAATGAGAATGAATTTAAATGCCTGTGAGATATCTCCTGAGAATTGAAACCCTATGATGGAATGAATAATACAAAAATAAGACCAATAAATAACCCAAATCAATTGAAGCTCAACCATTGTCTACCAGGTGGCATCCCTTTTCTACAAATCTATTACTAAATTTTTTTATCTAAATATCTTTATATGGATTCAAATTAAACAAAAAGGTAAAACATACCTAGTTTTCATGTTTAAAGCGAAATCAAGGGTTTTATTTCTATCCATCTAACCTCTACTCTCTATCTTGCAACAAATTTAAACAAGGTGACCAAACACTGTAAACATCGTTTATCCTATACTTTGTATTTGGTAACAAAATAAAAGTGTGTGACCAAACAGAAAACCAAAATATCAACAAGACCAACCTAACAAATGAAAAACAACACAACAAAAAATAAGAGTGACATATGGTGGTAACTTTAACGTAGGGAAAAAATTTAATTATTATTTTTGATTCATTAGTGGGCACTATAGTGAATATTTCCCGCGAATCTAATGCAATTATTTAGGATTTGAAAATATGAAATGTTTAACACTATAGTGTTTTTTCATGTTTAACAGCGCAATAGTTGACACCGACTTTGACCTAGAAATGTAATATGTTTGGGATGCTAAAGGTGATGTTACTCTCACCTATTTTGGTGTCAGTTTTAAACCTTAAATGTAGCATGTTTAGGGTGCCAAAGATGGCGTAAAGTGCGCCTAATTCAGTGCCTCATTTTTAATTGAATTTTTGGTCATCTTTTAATCATAAGATTTGAGCTCTAGTTTGTTTTAGCATTATAATTTGATTTATTTTTCTTTAAATTTTGTGTAGGGTTGGGTTTTTCTTAATTATAGAGTTCAATTTGGTTTAATATTAGGGATAGGCTTCGAATTGGTTTAATGTCCAATTATTTTTAGGGTTACAATTTAATTTATTTTATTGTTACAATTAGCATTCAATTTGGTTTAGTGTTAGTTATAGTTTGTAATTTCATTTACAATCAAGGTTCAATATGGTTTAATATTCAATTAGGTTTTAAGTTATCATTCTATTTAATTGTCTTATAGTCAGGGATCAATTTTGTTTAGGATTTGGGTTTAATTTAGTTTAGATTAATGGTTTAGTCTGGTTAATGATATAATTAGGTTTAGGTTTAGGGTTAAATTTAGTTTAGTGTTAGGTTTCAATTTTATTTAATGTATGGATTCAATAAAGTGTAGGTTTCGGATTACATTTTATAAGGTTTAGATGATTAAGGTTAAATTTGGTTTACTGATAGGGATATGGTTAGAGGTTAAAACAAGGATTAGTGCTTAATTAGATTTAATTAGGGTTTCATTTTTCTTTATTGTTAAAGTTACACTATTTTGGTTTATGATTAGGGTTCAATTTGGTTTAATGTTCAATTAGATTTAGGGTTTGGCTTTAATTTTGTTTAGTGTAAGGGATAGGGTTCAATATGTTTTTACATTAGACTCAGGGTTCAATTTTGTCTAGGATTAGGGTAATGGTTTAAGTTTGTGTACTATTGAATTAGCTTGATGATGAGGCCTAAAATTTTGGTTTTTTTAAAGATTTAGGGTTAAAATTTAATTAAATTTAGGGTTAATGTTTAATTTATATTAGTGTTAGGTTTAGGAATATGTATAGAATGAGAGTTATTGGTAGAATTCAAAGTTTGTTTAAATTTTCAGCTAGTATAAGGGTTAAAGTTGAATTTGGTTTTAAGATTGATAATTGAGATGGTTTAGGGTTAGGGTTAAATATGGGTTGAGCATTAGGATTAGGGTAAAATTTGGTTTAGGTTTATGGTTAATGTGTTATGAACAATAGTCCACCAACACAACTGAGAGGGGGGGGTGATTCAGTTGTGAGACAAATTATTAAACATTAAACTTTATAAACCAAAACTTCAAATCAAATGATAATACAGTAAATGCCAAAAAAATAACACAATCCTTTGTTGTCGAGGAAACCATGCTAAAGGTAAAACCCTGGTGGGAATTAGCACCCACAAATGATGTACTGAGAGTATAGTATCCCTATCAAAATATTTAGCCCTATTAGGAGCTTATTACAACATTACAATACATAGTCCCTATTAAAGGTCAGACCCTGTTAGGAGTCAAGAGAAAGAGTGGGCTCACTGCCTAGGCACACTGCCCAAAGAAGGTTAAAGCCACCCTCAAGGATTTACAATATAAACAAGTGTATACAGGAAATATACAATCCAGTGAATTGTCTAATAAGAACTGTCTTTGCTTGGTCAGTTCCAATGAAGTACAATGAACATATCCTCTTCTCTACATCCAATAGATAATCAAGCTCGAAGCTTCTACACTTCTCTATCTCTTCATACACATACATACATCTTTTCAAAAGAAAAGATCTCTTATATATACCCTATTATAATAATTGATTAGGTTGGCCAATTAAGATTTCCTAATATACAAATAAATATTTAACCCCTTGCTAAGATACACACGGTACCTATAGCAAGTAAACATAAATTACAATACATCAGATATATTCTGAGATCCATAATCCATGCTCACAATCCATAATACATGCTACATCTCTGAAGTTGGCCCCAAATAGGTCTCCTCCAAAATACACACCATAGCTGATGTCACCAACAAACATACAACTTGTGACCCAAAAAATAAATCTTTAACATGTCTTTTGTCATCCCTTAAGATCGCATAACCTAAATCATCATCGCCTGTAAGATATACTCAAAACACATAAACTCGCTCTGTCAATCATCATTGTCACAGTCCATAAACCAGTCTTCACCAAAACATATGTAACTCATCCAGTATGAAATATTAAGCCAAGCAAGCTTATAAATAAGATCATCATACATCCTTATACATTTCTCCATCTTCACTCATTCTGATTCATTTGTATAGTATCTGTACACATCTTTCAGTCATCATAACCAGTATGTACTTCCTCCATAAGAACATATGTTGACATTAGTGACAAAACATGAATGCCATCAGCATTTGTAGTAGCCAATTCCAACATCATCCAACAATATCCCCCTTTGGCATTGATGTCAACATATGGGAAAATCCATCAACCCAAAAAGTGTTGTCTCAATATCCTCAACACAATTATCCCTAAAATAGTAGGGATTTTCACATAGAATCTCTCCCCCTTTGACAACAATGGAAAAGGCTGCCATAACTCTTCATCAATATTATGCAAGGTGTAGCTTTTTTAAATCTTCATGTCTATAAAAACCAGGTGCAAAAATTACTTAAATATGTTATGTATTGTTCTTGTGATCACTCCCCCTGATGAGTAGATCCATACATCAAGTCTAGAAAATGATATAGCTCTAAAAGCCACTGGGTTGATGCATTCCTGCATCAATTAATTACCACAGGGAGGGGCTCTCACCCCAAGCATGCTTCTGAGATACTCAAAAGAATCTTTTGGAAAAGGTTATGTAAATATATATGCTATTTGTTCCTTTGTGCTAACATACACCATTATGATCTCCTTCTCTGCTACCTTGTCTCTAAAGAAATGATACTTAATGGAAATATGTTTAGTCTTGGAATTCATTACAGGATTCTTCGACATATTCACTGTGCTAGTGTTATCACAATGGATAACCACTGGATCTTCAAAAGTTATTCAATGTCCTTCAACATTTTTTTCATCCAAACAACTTGTGTACAATTTATAGTAGGAAAAACATACTCAGATTCAATAGTAGACTGAGCTATACAATCCTGCTTCTTACTTAACCAAGAAACTAGCCTTTTTCTAAGGAAAAATGCTCCTCGACTTGTACTCTTTTTATCATCCACACTACCTGCCCAATCAACATCAGTATAAGAATGTAAAATAAAGTCATCATATTTTTCATACCATAATCCATACTCTATTGTTCCTTTCGTCTATCTGAAAAATCTTTTCATAGCAGCAAGGTGTGTCTGATCTTTAAGATCTTCTTGATATCTTTCCACAATTCCAAATGCATTAGAAATATCTGGTCTGGTGTGAGTTAGATATTTTCGACCTCCAATCATTGATTTGTACTTTGTCTAAAAAATACTTTGAGTTTCATCATTATGAGTAAGTTTATAACCAATTACGATAGGTGTCCCAACAGGTTTATAGTCTTCCATTCCAAATTTGTTCAACATCTCCTTAAGATACTTGGTCTGAGATATAAAAATACCATTGTTGTTCTGATTAATTTGCAAACCAAGAAAAAATTTCATCTCACCAATCATTGAAATTTCAAATTCATTTTCCATCTCTTTAGAGAAATTTTTACTCATTTCATCATTACCTCCAAAAATGATATCATCAACAAAAACTTCTATGATTAGAATTCCATCTTCAATAGTTCTTAAGTATAAATTATTGTCTGCATTACCTTTTTTGAAACCAAGATGAAGTAGATACCTGTCTAGTCTTTCATACCATGCTCTTGGTGCTTGTTTCAGTCCATACAATGCTTTCTTTAGTTTATAAACCATGTCTACATCTTCTGTCAAAAGAAATCCATTAGGTTTCTCTATGTATACTTCTTCCTCCAAATCTCCATTCAAAAATGTAGATTTAACATCCATCTAATATACCTTAAATTCTTTATGTGCAACATAAGCAAGAAATAATCACACCGCTTCCAACCTAGCAACCGGAGAAAATGTCTCTTTAAAGTCTATGCCTTCTCATTGTGAGTAGCCTTTACAAAACAGTCTAGCCTTATTTCTTACCATTGTTCCTTCCTCATCCATTTTTTTTCTGAAAACCCATTTAGTTCTTATCACATTCTTGTTTTTAGGCCTTTGAACCAATTCCTAAGTGTTGTTTTTCTTTTTATGTTCTAAGTCTTCTTGCATAGATTTAGTCCAAAATTCATCTCTACATGCTTCATCAGTAGTTTTCGGTTCAACTTGAGAAATCAAACAAATTTCATCTCTTACTTTTGATCTTGTCATAATTCCTCTATTTACATCACCAATGATTTGATATTTAGGATGGTTCTTCTTAACATACCTCAGAGTCTTAGGATTTTTAGTAAGCTCATTTGATTCATCTTCGATCTCATTATCAATCTCCAAAGGTTCTTTAGGATTTGCAGTGACCTCCTTAATCTCTGCAATCTGACCACAGTCATACATTCTCTCTTGAATCTGAAACCTTTCATCTATCCTTACATTAGCACTTTCAATAAAATTCCTCAATCTCAGATTGAAACATTTATAGGCTTTTCTCATAGTAGAATAACCAAGGAAGATACCTTCATCACTTCTAGCATCAAACTTCCCTATTTCATCATCTCTTTTGATATAGCATTTACTTCCAAATATTCTAAAATATTTTACAATAGGATTATGATTAAGCCATAATTCATAAGGAGTCTTACTTGTACCTTCTCTGATATGAATTATGTTCAAGGTGTACACAGCAAAACCAACAAATTCTCTCCAATGAACATGTGATACATTTCCTTCTAGCGGCTTAGTTTTGGCAGCATCTAATATTGTTTTGTTCCTTTGCTCTGCTATCCCATTCTGTTGTGGTGTTCTAGGAGAAGATATATGTCTGTATATTCCATGCACTTTGCAATAGGTATTAAACAATTCTGAAGTAAACTCACCACCTCTATCTGATCTCAAACATTTTATCTTCAATCGTGATTCATTCTCAACTTTTTCTTTGAATATATTGAATTTATCAAATGCCTCTAATTTCTCTCTTAAGTATGTAACCCACATCATCCTAGAAAATTCATAAAAAAAAAGTATAAAATACCTCTCACCATAGTAAGATCTTGTTCTTGTAGGACCACACAGATCTGTATGTAGTAAATCCAACTTCCCTTTCGCAGAGCGGGATTTTCTTTTAAAATAGCTTCTAGTCTACTTCCCCATAACACACTCTCTACACATAGTGTTAGATGGTTTCACAATCTTAGGTAGATATATTATTGAATTAGTCATACTTGCCTTCACAATATTATCAAAGTTAACATGACAAAATCTTCTATGCCATAACCAACTGTCATCAACCATCGCAATAAAACAAGCCTCAAATGTAATCAATTCAAATATATTACCCCTAGATTTATTCCAAGATGTGATTAAGTATCCTTCCTTACTTATGATAGAACATTTCCCATCAATGAATTTCAATTGATAACCCTTATCTACTAGTTGTCGGACACTCAAAAAATTATGCTTAAGTCCATCAACAAGCAACACATTGTCAGTATTAGTTTTTCCATCCAGAGAAATAGATCCAATCCCAATGATAATCTTAGGAGTATTGTCACCAAATATTACAATACCACCATCATATATTTTCAAACTAACAAACTTATTTTTATCTCTAGTCATATGATGTGAACAACCACTATCAATAACCCATTCAGATTTCTTTTCAGCATGAGATACTAAGGCTTTTTCTTCATGTAAAGGTTCATCATCCTTAATAGAAATAAATCCAATATCATCATAGTCAACAACTTCATCATCAGAAACACCTTCACTAGCATAATAAAATTCTTTGTCTTTTGGATACTTAGATTTATAAAAATTAGGTTTATCCTTTGGAACCCTTGTAGGACATCGAGATGTAAAATGACCTATCTTGTTGCATGAAAAAAATTTCAAAGGTAACTTGCCTTCAAGTTTACCCTTACCTCTCTTTTATCTTCTAGAAATGAGGACCAAAAATTCATTTAGATTCCTTTCTTCTTCATGTATCTGTTCCCATTCATCAACATATTCTCCAAGTTCTTCTCTTAAGTCACTATTGTTGGTGCTCACAATTCTAGATAAGATCTTTTTATTTCTATGCACTGCCGCCTTGAATGTTGTCTCTACTTTAGGTAGTGAATCTCCTAGTTCTGTGGCCTCAAAGGTAGTCATTTTCCAAATCAACATCTCTCTATTTAAGTTAGTGTTAAAGGTATAATCTCTTCTATAGATTGTACTTTGGTTTTGTATACAGGTGTCAGGGATCTGAGAATTTTTGCAATCACTTCTTCCTCATTGTAAGTACCTCCAGAGTTACTAATGACAATAACTACTTCAGTAATTCTCTGTGAATATGCTCTAATGTTCTCATCATCTCTCATTTTCAATGTTTCCATATTTGCCTTCCAATTCTGTAACTTTTCATGTTTTGTAAACTTATCTCCTTCATACAGTTCTTCCAATCTTGTCCAAATTTCATGTGTAAAATCTAAGTCTTTTACCTTTGTGTATTTACCTTCAAAAAGTGCACTGATCAATGCTTCCCTTGTGACCATGTTACATGAAAATAAATTATTTTCATCTTCAGTAGCTTTATCTAATTCATCCTCAACTTTCATATGTTCCTTTCTTTTAGTAATCATCCAGTATTCGATTCCCAAACATAGCAAATTTGTTCTCATCTTGATCTTCCAACTATCAAAGTTTTCAGGATCAAGCTTCAAATTATCCTTCCTATTGTAAATCATCTTTAGTATCACCTCAAGATCTTAAGATTTATCTCTAAGGACTTGTAGCTCTGATACCATTTGTTAGGAATAAAAATCCACTGACACAACTAAGAGGGGGGGTGAATCAGTTGTGAGACAGATTATTAAACATTAAAATTTATAAATCAAAACTTCAAATCAAATTATAACACAGTAAATCCCAACACAATAACACAATCCTTTGTTGTCAAGGAAACCTTGTTAAAGGAAAAACCCCGGTGGGAATTAGCACCCACAAATAATGTACTAAGAGTATAGTATCCATGTTAAAAGATTTAGCCTTGTTAGGAGCTTATTACAACATTATGGTACACAGTCCTTGTTAAAGAACATATCCTATTAGGAGTCAAGAGAAATAGTGGGATCACTACCCAAATACACTTCCCAAAGAAGGTTAAATCCACCCACAAGGATTTACAATCCAAACAAGTGTATATAGGAAATACATAATCCAGTGAACTGTCTAATAGCAACTGTCTTTGCTTGGTCAGTTCCAATGAAGTACAATGAACATATCCTCTGCTCTACATCTAGTAGATAATCAAACTCATAGCTTCCACACTTCTCTATCTTTTCATACACATACATACATCTTTTCAAAAGAAAAGATATTACATATACCATATTGCAATAATTGATTAGGTTGGCCAATTAAGTTTTCCTAATATACAAATAAATATTTAACCCCTTGCTAAGATACACACGGTACCTATAAAAAGCATACATCAATTACAATACATCAGATATAATTCAAGATCTGTAATCCATGCTCGTAATCCACAATACGTGCTACAACCCTAAATTTGACCCCAAATAGGTCTCCTCTAGAATACACACCACAACTGTCTTTGCTTGGTCATTTCCAATGAAGTACAATGAACATATCCTTTGCTATACATCTAGCAGATAATCAAACTCACAGCTTCCACACTTCTCTGTCTCTTCATACACATACATACATCTTTTCAAAAGAAAAGATATTACATATACCATATTACAATAATTGAATAGGTTGGCCAATTAAGTTTTCCTAATATACAAATAAATATTTAACCCCTTGCTAAGATACACACAGTACCTATAAAAAGCATACATCAATTACAATACATCAGATATAATCCAAGATCTGTAATCCATGCTCGTAATCCACAATACGTGCTACAACCCTAAATTTGACCCCAAATAGGTCTCCTCCAGAATACACACCACAAATGACGTCACCATGAATCATACAACTTGCGACCCAACAAAAAAATTCCTGAACATTTCTTCTATCATCCCTTAAGCTCGCATAACCTGAATCATCATCGCCTGTAAGATATACTCAAAATATAGAGACTCGCTCTGTCAATCATCACTGTCACAGTCTAGAAACCAGTTGTTAGCACTTTTTCTTGTATCTTAACCTTAAACTGATTATAATTGAATGAAAACTCCTTTTGACAAGAGAAAGACTAATTGCTAAGGATTGGATAATATCCTTCTTCATTTTTGAGCTCCACATACTTAGGCAGGTGTTACCTAGATAGTTCACTATATTTCAAGTAAACCTCAAATGGTGGATTGGGTCTTCACTGTTATGTCATTATATTTCTGATTATATCAACAAGATACCACTCTTCAGATGACTGGAAA
>MU225240.1:7521889-7533308 GCA_018584345.1 Thuja plicata
CGGATTCAAACACTAGGGTAGTCAATCAGATTCTTTGTCCATCAATAGGAAAAAATATGGGTTTAGGGTGTGGATTTGGACCTGAATACTATCTCCCCTCTCTTACCATTGAGATATTGCGATAGGGAACGCTCACTCCTGCCAATTCAGGGAAGACGTAGCCCGGTACCTGCAAACCTGTCATCACAAAGACGAGCATACATGCATCTAATATAGAAAAAAATGGTTGAGACTAGTTTATCGTGTGGATCTCGCCAAAGCAAGTAACTACGACTCTGTCCCATACCATATCAAGCACGTCAAACAGTAATGCAAAACATACAAATGGTCCATGTGCATATAAATCTAGGGTCAGTATTGTTAGAAAACCATAATCAAAAGGACATCCTAACATATACATCAACATCATGAAATAACCATAAATCATATGCAAATAGGAGATATAACGCTCTAAGAAATGAATCAATAACATACTGAAATGTGATACATAAATATCCTCTAATCCATCTGAATAAACCACACATACATGAAAAGGCCTAAAAGAGATCGGCAACTGAAACTGAAAAGCAAACCAAGAGGTGGGTATTACATGGAGGATCATGCTATTGTTTCTAATTGACGAGGATTGATAAGTTGGCATGTTTGTGATCATTTGTGATTGGATTTATTGGAGCTTGTTCAAGAACATTAAGGAATATATTTTGGCTTGAATTTTATTTGTCAAATTGATGTACAATGAAATAGAAGGTTGACTTGAGTTTATTAGAAAGCTATCTTTATTTGTAATACATTTTAGGGCTTTCTTATTGAGTGAGAATGATTGTAAAAAAATTTACAAGGTGGTTAATTTCCATAATTAACTTGTATTGTATAAAATATGCAAAATGATGAAATATACAAGTGTAGATCATGGATGCAAAGATGTGATCAAGAAGAAGAAGCAAAGAGAAGTATGTCTACATGTGTAGCATAGATTGAGCTTGAACTAGATATGTATTAGAAAAGGAAGTTCTATTTTCTCATATCATTTACTTGTTGATTCCTAATAGTTTGAATTATAAATCCTTTAACAAGGTGAATCTTTAATTAGGGTTTGAAATCCTTTAACCAAATTACTCCTAACAGGGTGAAGCTCCTAACAGGGCTAGAGGTAAATCCCTTGACCAGGTGACTCCTAAAATGGTTTTTCTCTTAACTGCGTATTATTGTAATTTTTTAACAGGGATAAGATCTTAACCTGGTATACTTCAAAAGAGTGCATATTTAGTGGGCGCTATCCCCACACGTGGTATTTCCTAGTTAGGTTTCCAAAAGAAAAAAATTGGTTTTATTGTGTTGCATGATTGTGGATGTTTATTCTTATTGCTTAAGTTTTTCATGCAATGAATGTTTATTGATACAAGTGGTTGAATGGTTAATGAAAAGTTGGAATTGTTAGATTACTAATTCACGCCCCCTATCAGTAATATTAGACCCGAGAATACTAACAATTGGTATTAGAGATTTTTTCCTCTTTGTGGTAAGCCTAACAGCTTGAGGAAAAGATCAAATGATGAGGAAGGAACCTCCAAAGTTTTCTAAGGACAACTACTTGGTATATATATGGTGTGGTAGAATAAAGTTAAACCTAAAGGGTATGGGACCATAATATTGGATGTATGTCACAAACAAGTATAGCACCCCTGTTGGAACTCTCACTGCAGATGAACTAAAGGAACAACAAGAAGATACTAAAACACATGAAGCCATAGTAAGTATCCTATGTGATGTTGAATATGTTGATGTTCATGAACTAGAGATTGCCTATGATGTTTGGGAAAAGTTGAAACTTATCTATAATGGAGATATTCATGTGAAGAAAGCTAAGGAAGAAAATCTTAGAGGAAAATATGATGACACGAAAATAGTAGGAGAGAATATTACACAATATGGCCTAAGAATAAAAGAAGTGGTTAGTGTTATTAAAGGTGTTGGTGGAACTATTGAGGAAGATATTGTAGTAAGTAAAATGAAAAGAACTTTATTGCCTTCTTATGCCATTAGAGTGTCTGTAATCAGAAACAAGGCAAGGTTTGTGTGTAAGGGTTATGCACTAGAAGAAGGAATAGACTATGGTGATACTTTTTCTCTAGTAGAAAGACATGAAGTGGGTAAGAATTATACTTTATTATGGTTCCTACAAGAAGGTCAAAGTATTTCAAATGGATGTCAAGTTATCTTTCTTGAATAGAATTCTTGAGGAAGAAGTTTATATAGAACAACCCGATGGTTTTTCATTGACAAAAGAGAAGGACATGGTATGAAAGCTACACAAGGCATTGTATGGACTAAAACAAGCTCCAATAGCAAGGTATGAAAGGATACATTCCTATCTTATTCAAATCAATTTTGATAGAACAAGTGATGATAATAATGTATATCTTAAAGTTGGAGGAGGTAAATTCTTTTTAGATGAAGTTTTTATTGATGACATAATATTTAGAAATAATGATGAGATGAGTGTGGCTTTTGCTAAAGAGATGAAGAAGGAATTTGAGATGTCAATGATTGGGGAGATCAAATTCTTTATAGGATTGCAAGTTTCACAACTTAATAGTGGAATATATACCAGTCAATCCAAATATGTGAAAGAACTTCTCATGAATTTTGGTATAGTTAACTCCAAACCAGTTGGACCCCAATGATAACTGGATGTAAATTTTCTAAAGATGGTGATTCTGATGCAGTTGATGCTACTTTTTATAGATCTATGATCGGTAAGCTACAATATGTTATTCATAGAACACCAAATATTCCTCAAGAATTTGGTATAGAGGCTAGATTTCAATCAAACCCTACAAAATGTCATATGGTTGCAGTCAAGAGGATATTTAGATATATGGAAGGGACAATTAACTATGGTCTACGGTATTCTCATGATGGTAATTTTTCCTTGAGTGTGTTTACTGATGTTGTTGGGAAAGAAGTATTGATGATAGAAAGAGTACAAGTGGTGGTGCATTTTTTATAGGTGAAAGGCTTATGTCATGGACACGCAAGAAGTAGAATTGTATCTCACAATCCAAAGTAGAGGCTGAGTATGTTGCAACAACTACAAATTGCACACAAATTCCATGGATGAAGAAGATTCTTGAAGGTATCAAGAAAAAGGTGACTAAACCAGTAACTATATTTTGTGATAACACAAGTGCTATAAATATTTCCAAGAATCCTGTGATGCATTCTAAGACTAAGCACATTGAAATTAAGTATCATTTTTTGAGAGAGAAAGTGCAGGAGAAAGAGGTAAAGTTGGAATATGTACCAAAAAAGGAGCAAAGAGTGGATATATTCACCAAGACACTACCTAAGGATACATTTGAGTACCTTAGAAATAAGCTAGGGGTTATGCCCCTACCCGAACAGATCTAAAATGTTGTAGGTGCATCAATCCATTGAATTTATTTCCATATCTTTCACTTTGAATTGATGATCAAGGGACTACTCCTTAGGGTGAGCAGTCAGACAGAGAAGAAGATAGTTGCAACAGATGATGTATTGGCCTTATTGTGCCTTTTCCATTATTTTCAAAGGGGTAGAAGAGAAGAATATAGTAAAGATGTTTGGGAGAAGAGCATAGATGTACCTAAGATCAAGATCAGAGAATAAAAAAGATGTATCAACTAAGGGGGAGCAGTTTTTTTTAATATCTAGAAGAGAAGCTAGATGATTACTTGGTATTGTTGGTGTTTTCATCAATGCCAAAGGGATATATTGTTGGCATAACTGATGTAGTGTATTATTTTAATGTTGAACTGATGATATGTTGATAGTTTATGATGTTTTCATTAATGTAAACTTAGTATTTGTTCGTTGACAGTGTACCTAATATACTAATCTATGTTCAAGAGATTGAATTATGGGTTGTAGAGAGAATTGGATGGTACGATCATACAAGAAGACTAAGTGATATCTCTAAATGTTATATATATGACCACAAAGATTTATCTTATGTATTGAGTGAGTTATGATTGATCGAAGGTTGACATGTTAACATGAAGAACATGATATTGCACATGAAGAATGATTTGATGATTTGTCAACATTGTTTGGATTCAGATGTTGTGGTCATAATAGGTGTATCTTGGATATGTCATGAGCTTGTGGTTGCGACCACATTTGAGGTCTATTGGGGCCTGCAACTTTTAAAGAAATTTGAGGTTTCCATATATGGTTTGAATACAAAATATCCAGTCAAGTCAGGAAATTCTTCACTTCAGATATCATGTAGTCTCATTTTATGATTTAAGAGAACTAAAGAAGGAAGTGGTTCTTTTGTTCAAAAAGTAAGGGTTTTTCTTTTCATGTATGAAACTAAAAAATGAGAGCTATTTTCACATTTTCTCTTCAGTGCGCTATTTTTTCAAAGGAATTCTCATGGGCATATATCCCACATTGATCATACAAGGGAAACATTTAATGTTTCTATTCATTAACACACAGAAAGAAAGTTCCAAAAGGCATGCCCCTTTTGGCAATCAGTTCACACAAAAAATGGATAGCTAGCGGTATACAAGGATATTTTGTGGGCCTATGTCCATATGACTTGGTAGAATGAGTAACAAATCAAAGTGAACTGCCTGGAAGGATGATTAAATAATGATGATATGGAATGCTGATATATGGAAGACACGTGTCATCTCCTTGCGACTTTGTAAGGTAATGCAACAGTCAGGTGGAGGAGTTGTGATGGTGCACAAGAGTGACGGGTGGAAAAAAAAAGAAGGAAGATCACATCGTCACAAGGTGGACTGATGGTTAGTGGTGGTGGTTGAGAACTTGCAAGTAGTTAAGAGAAATGCTTCTTACAGGATCACAAGTGATATAGATGGTTAAGAAAGAGACTAGTGAACATCCAACAAAATAAGAAGAAACTGGTGTCACAACGTCATAGTAGTTTGTAACAGCTAAGATAATATGTTGCAATATTGTGACAAATAGGGAATGTCAAATAATGGTATTGCAAGGTTATGTTATGGTTAATTAAGTTTCTTGTGAAGTTGTGATAGATTGCCACATGGAAATGATCGTTAAAGATAAGGGAAAGCAGGCACAATCCTAGTGTTGAGATGACAAACAAGTGGACTCACAAAATTTTTAGATTCTATCATGTGGCAAGGGTGGCCATATGACAGTCAAAGCAGTATTGACCAAGTCATCAGTATTATTTGGCTTAGATATTTCATTGATTGACCTTTTTATATTTAAGGACAGGTTACCAGAAATGGATAGTAAGGCATGGTGCTAGAAATGGATAAGAACGTCAGGGAACCCCTGTTAAAAGGTTAATTTTATAAGACATGAAAAAGAAACAAGGTATATTTGGCAGACTAAAATTTTCAAAAGATCATGGTGTTTTCAGTAATAATTGTTATGGATTTTGATGTCTCTGATTGTTTACTTCTATACGCTTGACTTTCCAGGCATTGAAAGGTGATTTCCAAAGTATATTTTACATAATTGATTAAGGACTTGGAGATTATAAGTATGACCTTTCCATGGATTATTTTCCCAGATGTAACAGAAATGGATATTGTTGAGGATAAGTAGTATATCTAGATACAAATGAAGAAAGAGTACTGGGATTGGTTGCATGGGAAGGAATACATCGTAGTTAAAGGGATATTAAAATGAAGATGGGTAGTTGAAGGGATATTAAAAGGTGAACTATCTTGAAAACTCACAAATCATGAGAGTGTCACCTTTTTTATATCCTTTGACTGAAATATACTAGTTAGTTGGCTAGCGATGAGAATGAGGAGATGTCAAGTCCTTGGGTTTCTCTTTCTAAATTATATTCATAATATTTTGATTCTCTTGGAAGAGATTTGATGAGAATCTTGCATCCTCACTTCTCTTGTATTGCAACCATGTACTGTGCTATATTGGTCTAACTCCAGTGTTTGTTTCTCCTGACATTAATATTCTTGTTACCAACTAATTCAGTTGATGCGTACTAGAATTAGTTAAGGGAGAAACATAGCCTATATGAAAATATTCTTAAGTTACCTTTCTAATGAGCATATTAGTTTTCCTTCAACGGTGTAGGTTGGAAGCATAAATGATTAGCTACATTAGAAACAAAGTATTTGTCTTCTCTTGGTGTTTTATCGTGTAGTTTGAGGTCTATAGCGAGTCATTTTCCCTGGCCTGAAGCTTGTTGGCTCGCTTGCTCTTATAAAAGGGGTTTTCAGGGCCATGTAGAAGAGTTCCAATTGTATGGTCCCAACATAAATTTGTATCTTAGAATGAGTAGCATTGTAATTTTTCCATACAGAAAATTTAAGTGAATCTATGTTATTTATTATGAAGGTTTTCCTTGAGTTTGAGAGTTGTATTGAATATTGTATGGAAGAGATAGCAGAGGATTTTGATGAAATATAGTACTTGTTCAGATTTCTCTAGTGTGCAATTTTGTTATGTTTTGAATGAATAGAATCATGAGTTTTATTCATTTAGTGCATTGGTGTGATGTATGTAATCATTATTTCATGCTTTGATCCAAGGGATAGATTAAAGTCTTGATTAGGATTGTAGATCTGACAAGGTTATCCATGGATTGTGATAAGTAGGCTGGGCTAGGATTACTGTTGAAGAATATTGTAAGGCAATGCTCTTAGATCATATGCTATGGATGAAACTTTTTTGTAAGATGTTGTATTACTGATGACTCAAATACCCAATGGGATAAGGCACTAATCCTGGCTATTGTGGGTCTTACAAATATGTTGTAATTTAGACTCATGTTATTTCTTGTTGCAACAAAATTGATTAAATCATGAATACCTTTCCCTTTATTGCATGTTGCTAAATTATTTCATCTCATGCTCCAAGCAAGGTTGATATTCAATGGTTAATTAGCCATTATCTAGTATCTCTCAGTTGTTTTGAGCCTTATATGAGATCTATGCTTGTATTAATTCCATCCAATGTATATTCAAGGGAATTAAAGGGAATCCCCCTCTATGTTTTACAGAACCTGAAGTGTGGAGGGATAGTTTAGTATCCCTGTTAGTTGGTCCAGTCCTCTTAAGAATTTGAACATTGGAGTTGGATCCTCTATAGAATGTATTGAAGAGTGTATTGGTATCTTTATAAGTGTAAAGCCTTTTTAGGTTCCAACACATTTAGTTAGTTCATTGACTGGTGATGATGCACCATGTTGCGATGAGTGTTTATGTATTCAAGAGACTGTGGTGTTGTTGTTGATCGATGAGGATTGATGAGCTGGCATGTTTGTGATCATTTGTGATTAGATTTATTAGAGGTTGTACAATAACATTGAATAATGTATTTTGGTTTGAATTTTCTTTCTCAAATCGATGTGCAATAAATTAAAAGGCTGACTTGAGTTTGTTAGAAAGTGTTTTTGATTTGTAATACATTTTAGGGATTTCTCATTGAGTGAGAAAGATTGTAAAATGTTTTTTAAGGTGGTTAATTTCCCTAATGTACTTGTATTATATTAATATGTAAAATGATGAAATGTATAAGTGTAGATCTTGGAGGTAGAGGAGTGATTAAGAAGAAGAAGAAAAGAGAAGTGTGTATGTATGTGTATCAGAGATTGAGCTTCAACTGGATATGTACTAGAAAATGAAGTGTTATTTTCTCACATCATTTAATTTTTGATTCCTAACAACTTCGTCAATCTAAATCCCTTAACCAAATTAATCCTAATATGTCTCAATTGTAAATCCTTTAACAAGGTGACTCTTTATTTAGGGTTTCAAATCCTTTAACCAAGTTACTCCTACCAAGGTAAAGCTCATAATAGGGCTAGAGGTAAATCCCTTGACTGGGTGACTCCTAATAGAGTCTTTCTCTTAACTGGGCATTATTGTAAACTTTTAACAGGGATAAGCTCTTAACCGGGTGTACTTCAGAAGAGTGCATATTTTAGTGGGTGCCATCTTGACATGTGGTTTTTCCCAGTTGGTTTTCCACAAGAAAAACTTTGGTGTTATTGTGTTGCATGATTTTGGATGTTTATTCTTATTGCTTAATTTTTTCATGTAATTAATGTTTATTGATGCAATTGGTTGAATTTTTAATGAAAAGTTGGAATTGTTAGATTACCGATTCACCCCCCTCTCAATAATCTTGGACCTAAGAATACTAACAAGATTACCACTCTTTTAAAAAAATTATTTTTAAGTATAGATGGTATGAAGCATTTGAGAGGACATGAAGACGCAATACCTATAGTTGATTGTTTTCTATAGATTCCTCATGGTTCCTACCTGAGGATAAGGAGTCCTATGTTATACCAATTTATTGTGAGAAAGTATTTCTTTAACTAAAACAAGAAGAAATAGTGATCATTAATCTATTAATTCATAGTTTATTGAAAATATATGCATGTGTTTATTAATCAATAAAATGGTTATCACACACATCTAATTTATGTTTTACATTCATGTGTAGGTATTTTTGTATGCAGATATTTTGGACCCAAAATGGATATTTGTCATACATTATGGTCCAAGATTAAGGCATGTATTTGACGGTGTATTAGTGGATACAAAGAAAAATAATGATGGTAAACAAAATGAGAGAGAGGGATTATAGAACATCAAATAAATTGGCATCCATGATGATGTTGAGGATGGTTATGTTCAAGCACAACAAGACAACAATCTAGAGTTAGATGATGTTATGGAAGACAACAATATGGATGGTATAGATGATGATAATCAAAATACATTTGGTAACAATATAGATGGCCTATAGTAAAATTTCAATGATGTTGAAGATGATGCAGGTCAAGATGGGGATGATGATAATATTAAATACTTGACATAACACATGAACATTGACAATGATGCATTGGATGACATTGTAGAAAATGATAATGTTAATGACCAAAACTTCTAGATTTTTAGAATTATTTGCAATCCAAGTTTTAAAGTTGATGATTTTTATAGCCTAAACTTTGACATGCTTCAGTAATATTATTTGTGTTGATACAAATTACCTATTGCAATATCCTTAAATTGTTCAATCTTTGGTATGAATTATTGACAAAATAAATTAGGATTATGTGGATGCTTCTTTCATTCATTTTGTATCAATATATGTTGGTGAAGACACAAAATTTAATAAAATGTTAATACATGTAACTCATAATTATTTAAATAAGAAACTTTGTTAAAATTTTTAATTAAGCATCCCGATTACATAGTAATGTAGCTGAAATTATTCTTCAATAAACTAAAAACTGGAAATTAGAATATTTAAAGTTCTAACCACCTACGAAAGGGTATCTGAACTTTATTTATAGAAAGAAAACTCCTAGCTAATCCTAACTAACAACAAGTCCACTGCCAAGACAATAGGAGGAACCATTATATTAAAAAATCAGAAAAGGAAGGGGAGTTATGCTCTAAATAAGAAACAATCAAATTGTTTCTACTGCAGAGGAAATCTAGCATAATTGATCCCCCTAGATTTACTCTACTCCAAGAATGAACACTAAAGTCTCATTATTGCACTTCATGAGTTGTAGTTAGTTTGTTGCTGACTCTTTCAAGGTTCATTTTGGAAAAAATTTCTCCAACCAATTAGTTGTTTTGATCTTCCTCATTGCAAGGCTTTTGACCGTTGTTATTTATTCCTGCATTATGACATTAGCGTATACAAAACATAGGAATATCCATTTCACTTTAAAAAACCATTTATCTAGCTACATGCAAGATTAATATGAATAATTCACATAGAAAAGGTCACATATCATCTTTCATCATTTAGCTAAAAAGGAAGTATGCATTCAAGTTCAAAACCACTTAACAAGTTTAGGAAGACAACAAAAATTTAGGCACATCCATTTCACTTCAATATAATCATTTATCTAGCTAAATGGAAGATTAATATGAATAATTCAAATAGAAAAGGTCACATGTCATTTTTCATCATTTATCCAAAAAGGAGGTATAAGGATACATTCATAACCACTTAACAAGTTCAGGAAGATAATAGAAAGTCAGCATAGAAACATCATAAACAAGGTCTTTAAACCTTATAAAATATCTAGAAACCCAAGATAGAACCAATAAAAACATGAAAGACATACAAAGAATAGAGCCTTTGGAAAATATGATTAATTGACGAAGAAAGTGTAGGCCTTTGCACACAGCACAAAAAACAAGACAAATGCTACCTCATGTCATTTGTTGAATTTATTTCAACAAGAAATCATTGAATCTTTTGATATGTTCATCATACCCTCGATCAGGCACATTTGTGTTTAACTTATTGAGATGTCTGACTGAATAGTCCATCTCATACAATATATTTACCTAACCAAAAAAATTTGACTGTATATTATCCATGTCATCTATAGCTTTATTGAGTGCAGGGAACAAAATATAACTATCCAAGTCTACCTTCTATTCTTCCTTTGACTTATCTTCACCATTGTCCTTAATAAATGGAGAGGGATTGAAACTCCTAATGACATTAAATATATTATAGGATTTTAGGATTTGCAGATGATACATGTGATTTTGTGATAGAAACTCACCTATCTTATGGATTTGGTCATTATTATCCTTAAAGAGCTCGACCCATTGAGCATTGTTCTTAAAATGTTCATTAAGAAGCTACATAATTGACAACATCTTATGCATCCCCTTATTCAAAAACTTCAATTTGAACTCCAATTTTCTCTACATAGGAATGACCTTGATGATAGCTTCAGATCTATCCCACATAATATGCAAATGGGGATGCATATGTCTATACTTTTTCTCAATCAAGTCTCGGGCTTGCTTTAAATTTGTGAGCTTCACCTCTTTCTTTAAGGAGACATCGTCTTGTTGCAGAAGAAATAACTGTCTTCCTTCTTATTCTCTCCTTTCCCTCTCCAATTTCAAATTAGTCTTTGTTAGAGAGAGGTTTTCATCATCTTCTAATAGGAGACCTTGTCCTGGAGTAGTTTGCACAAGACCCTCTAGCTTCCTTATCCTGCTTTGCAGATTTTTTTATCAAATTATTTTTCTCTTCAACCTTTGCTTTGTTGAAAAGAGAAACATAAAAATTCATATTGGCCACTTCCTCTCAAGTAATATCTCCTAGCCTGTACATCATTGTATGAAAAATAGATGTCAACTATGATAAAGGAATACTACTATTACTAAGCCAGTAAATCTATCTAAATGCAACCCAATGAAGAATAAAAATAAACAAATGAAGTAAAAGAACAAGCTTTACCTTCACCTACCCTTTGCAGCTTGTCTCCATTGTTCTCCTAGATTTGATTTCTTGATGTTTGAGCTCTCAGATTTCCAATGAAGCTCCTTAGCCAAGATGTCACCAAAGTGTGGAGATTTGAGTGAATGTAATGCAAAATGAAACTAAATGGATGATGGAATGGTGTGGA
>MU225240.1:7542045-7559833 GCA_018584345.1 Thuja plicata
AGCAGTATCTTCTGACAGAGTTTTCAGACATGCTTCAGAGATGCTTCTTGCTCTATTCTTTTCTGCTTTATGTTTTGGGTACCTGATCAGGCCTTGTTGCCGGGACCCTTCTTTCCTGCTTTCTGCATTAGTTTAGCAGTTTTTCTTCTCCCTAAGTTACACTTAAGGGGGGGTGTTAGAGTAATTTAGCAATTACTCTTTAGTGCTTAAGTTTCTCTTAGGCAGTTCTTTTAGACTTAGGAAAGTTTCTATTTCCTTGCAGTTGCCCGTTTAGGGTTTCGACATCCTTTATAAGGATTGTCTTCTTTGTATTTCATAAGGAGTTTGTAAATCATTCATTGTTGAATATAGAAATCATTTCTGTCAACATGGTTTTTCATTCTCTGGCCTATCGGCCGCATAGCTTCGGATCCTTCTCTCTTCTGTCTGTTTCATTCTGTCTTTGTAATGGTCTTGCATGCAGGTGATCTTGGTTGCATTGCGTATTAGCAATTACAACAGTTATAATGAACTTATGGTTGTTGGAAGATGGATGGTGAATTTCTCCCATGAGGTCAAGTCCCCACTGACTAAATGATAATGTAGTTGTAACATGATGAAGTTGTTGTGTCGGTGCATGAATAAGATTCCCATGTATCTGAGATTTCTTGCATTTCCTAGCAAAGTGAAAGGAATTCATCTCCATAGTAGGCCAATAGTAATCCATAGACATGAGATTCTTAGCCAAGGAAGGACCACTCAAATGTGTTCCACAAATACCCTCGTGTACATCTTGTAAGGCAGTTTAAGCTTCATCATGTTCAAGACATCGTAAGAGAGTACCATCAAGACCTCACCAATACAGGGTGTCAGATATTAGGAGATAGTGGGAGGTTTGGCGTAGAAAGGTTATTTTTTTATTTTAGGATAATTTAGGGGGAAGGATATTGTCTTTTAGGTAGGAATATATTTTACCATAGGTAGGAGAATCTTGTCCGATAATATGACATATGATATGTATATCAAGATCATCGTATGCAGGATAAGTCAAGGATTCCACCAAGAACTCAAAACGAGCTTTTGTATCTTCCACATTAAATAGAGAAGCAATCATTGCCATAGCATTTGTAACCTTATTTTCATGCCTTGGGATTTTCTCAAAGGTAAACATTGCCTAAAGTCATCTACCATGTGTTTATATGGTAACAAATTGTCATCCTTGGTCTGATATTCATTATTAACCTGATTGATTATTAGCTGGGAGTCTCCATAGACATTCAACTCAATCACTTTCCATTGTAGAGCCATCTTCAACCCAATATTTAGTTCTTCATACTCAACTACATTATTTGTACAAGGAAAAAGTAATTTGTAGGACTTTAGTATGGTATATCATTTTGGTGTAACAAATAACACTCCATCTCCTGAACCATGCTAAGTATAGGATCCATCAAAATATAGCCTCCAGATTTGTGTAGACAATGTCAGGATATGTGCATCTAGAAATTCTATATGTATAGGATGATCATCTATTAGTGGTGCCTCAGCCAATTGGTCAGCAATTACTTTCCCTTTGATAGCCTTCCTATCCACATATCCAATATCAAATTCACTAAGCAACATGACCCACTTAGCCAATCTTCCCGTTAATGCAGTCTTGCTCAAAAGATACTTCAAAGGATCAATCTTTGCAACAAGCTTGATGGAATGAGACAACATGTAATGCTGCCACTTTTGTGAAGCAAAGACCACTGCTAGACATGCGCGCTCAATTGGTGAATAATTGAGTTCATATCCAAAGAGGCTGTGACTAATATAATATATAGCCTTCTCTTTTCCTTCTTGATCTTGTTGGGATAAAAGAGCACCAAGCGAGTCTTCTGTAGCTGAAATATAAAGTAAAAGTGGCTTTCCTAAAATTGGTGACATAAGAGTGGGAGGAGTTTCTAAGTATTGCTTGATCTTAGTGAAAGCTTCTTCAGACTTATCATCCCACTTGAATAAGATATTTTTATGCAACAGATGCTGAAAAGGATGACTTCTATTGACTAATTGAGAAACAAATCTTCTGATTGACTGAAGGCACCCTTGCAAAGATCTCAATTGACTGATGTTCATAGGTGAATCCATTTCCATGATTGCCTTGACCTTTTCTGGATCCACTTCTATGCCCTTAGCTGAGACAATATATCCTAACAGTTTGCCTGATGTAACCCCAAATGCACACTTCTTTGGATTGAGTCTTATCTGATACTTTTCCATTCGGGTGAATATCCTATCCAAAAATCTTAGATGAACTTCTTTGTTCTTGGATTTGGCTAAGATATCATCAAAATAATCTTCAATTATGGTATGCATCATGTCGTGAAAGATTATTTTCATAGCCCTTTGATAGGTAGCACCAGCATTTTTAAGCCCAAAAGGCATCACATTCCAGCAATATGTGCCCCAAGGACATGTAAAAGTAGTCTTTTCCTGGTCTTCTAGTGTAATCTTGATCTGGTTATAGCTAGAAAATCTATCTATTAAGGATAACATCTCATGCCCAACTGTTAAATCAACTATAATATCAATGTTGGGCAAGGGAAAGTCATCTTTGGGACAAGCCTTGTTAAGATCTCAAAAATCTATGAAAATCTTGATGGACTTGTCTGGCTTGGACACCAGTACAATATTGGAGATCTAATCAGCATAATCAATAGCTCGAATGAAACCCACATCCAACATTTTTTTCAATTCTTCTTTGACCATGAGTGCAATGTGAGGATGCATTTTCCTAAGTTTTTGTTTTACAGGCTTGACCCCAGGTGCAATGGACAAATGATGCATAATAAGATGAGGATCTAGCTCAGCCATATCATCATAAGACTAAGCAAAGTTGATCTATCTCTGTTTGAAAAACTGTGAAAAGGCTTCTTTTTCTGGCTCTGTTAAGGATGCAACTATCTTCAGAATACATGGTGAATCCTCTGTTCCAATGTTGAGAGGCAACGTTGGTTCAATAAGTATAGCAGACTTCTCTCGATACATATAGTTGGGGAGAGTGTCAATCCTTCCATCTTTAGGCACCTCAAAGAGGTTTTCACCCTCAAATACATCTTTTCTTTTTACTTTTTAAGGATGTAATAGTGCCACTGAGTGGTTTTCACCATTAGATCCATTTATTATTTTCATATTTTTATGACTGAAAGGATTGGCACCCTCTCCAAAGTAAGGCATGTCATTGAGTTCTATTGGGAATCTAGATTTATGATCTCCTGGTGGTATATGATCCCTGATTCCAAGATAATCGATAATAGCATCATCATTATGGAAAACATCAAGTTTAGGATAATTGGGAGAATCCCAAGCGATAAGTTCAGGGTGGACAAGGGGTATTGGATCATTTGGTTCGGTCTCAAAGGATGAGATGGTATTGATAGAAAATTTCTCAAAGTTTATGATTGTATCAGCAAAGTCTATTTCCATACTCTCATCCAAATATCCTATCTCAAGATAACTCTCACTTTCCTCACAATTGCCAAGAGTAGTATCATGTGAATCTAGTCCTAGTGGTTCCGTCCTTGGACTCTTTTTCTCATGATAATTGTTACCATAGGTATGAACATCATCAACTTCCACATCTTTAGTGTAATTAGATAATTAATCCCATTCATAAGTATGAGAATCATCATCATCATTTCTAAGTTGGTTAATGATTTCTTGCACTATCTTTCGCTTTGCTAGATCTACATACATGCCATTTTCCCAGAATTGTAATGCAGGAGCTTTAAATATTTTGTAGAAAGGTGCAACCTTTTCTTTTCCTTTAGGTGTCTTTGGTCCTTCTCCTTTGTATCCTAATCCAATGGTGTCTCTTTGATAATTTGGATTCTTCAGAATTGGTTTTATGACACCCTCTCTTTGCAACCCTATAGGTCCACTACCTTGATATCCCATCTTTTGCAACAAAGTATATCCCTTGCCATATACATCGGGTGATATAGGCTCATATTTTTCATCTCCTGGATCTTTATGATGTTTTAACAAAAGATTAGCATTACGCTCAGCTACCTCTTTTGATATAGTGCCCCCACTTACAAATGTGCCATAAACAAGTGTAGAAGGACCTTATGATTGTTGTTTGGTAATCAAGGATTTCCCATATGAATTGGGAGATAAGGGTAACTCTGTGATACACAAAGTTTGGCCCAAAGTGTATTCTCCCATACCTTGTTCATTTATGTCTATTTTGATTCCATGGGATTTAGAAGTTTATGCTTCGTTACTGGGATCAATGGGTGTTGGTGGAGAAGATCCAATATGATTATAGGGCACCAAAGATTTAGGTGTTGGCTTCATAGTGTTGCAATATGGACTTCGATCTCCTTTGATGGTTATCTCTTGACCATTATGTGGAAACTTCAAGCACTGATGATAAGTTGATGGCACAGCTTGCATAGAATAAATCTAAGGTCGCCCTAAGAGAATGTTATATGCCAAATCCATATCCAGGACTTGACAAAGCACATCTTTAACTATAGGACCAACTCTGATAGGAAGAAAAACAAACCCCTTGGATGACCTTTCCTCCTTGTCATAAGCATTGATGGTGATTTTATTTTTGGGATCTACAACATTTTCAGAAAATCCCAATGCAAGGACGAGTTTTAAAGTGCATATATTCAAACCAACTCCCCCATCTATTAGTACTCTTTTGATTTTATGATTTTGTACAATGCCTTCTATTTGGAGTGGAGCATTATGTGGTTGATTAATGGCTAGATCGTCATCGTCAGTGAAGGATAGATAATGGGGAGTTGTGAAATGTCCCACCATAGCTTCAAATCGTTCTTGATCTAGATTTGTAGGAACATTAGTTTCTAGGAGAGCTTTCTCAAGAATATCCTTATGAGAAGGTGACAAACACAAAAGCTCTAGTATGGATATTTGGGCTGGTGTTTTCTTCAATTGCTTTAAAAGGTTGTATTGGTTGGAAACATTGGGCATAGAATTTGGCACATAGATAGACTTGGTTTGGGAGGTGCTAGGTTTGGATGGAACCCCTTGAAGAGTAACCTTGGATTGGGCTCAAGTTGTGACATTAGTCGGTTGACTCTTTTCTTTGATAGAAATCACATTGACATGGTATTGAGAAGGATGGCATTTAGAAATGTGATTTATATAGCTATAGGAGGTGGAATTGTAGTTAGCTTGGTTATCACCTTTAGCATTGGAAGAGTTACCTTTCTTGTGTTTAGGAAGTGGATCTTTGAAAGCCATATGTGACTCATGTGAGGTGTGTCCATCAACACTAATTTCTCCACTTTCAATCAAATCTTGTATCACATGCTTGAGCCTTTGACAATTATTGGTTTTGTGACCTTTCCCTATATGAAATTCATAGTAATCATTGTCATTCCACCAAGAAGGATTCACCCTAGGTTCAAAATCTCTGGTTTCAGGAAGCGCAATGAGTTTCTTTGTGATCAACTTCCTTAATGAAGATTCCAAAGATTCACCCAAAGGAGTAAAAGTTCTTCTGCGTGGCATAAAGGGTAATTTTGAGGAATTGTTGTTGGTATTTTGATCTACACTTTTATTTCTATGAGTAGGTTGAGTAGAATTTTCTTTTCTCATGAGATTTAAGATAGGTTGTGTTGATTTAACATGATGATTATCTACAATCCCATCATTGACAATGTTCTTTTTTTTGTTCCAATATTTGGGTTTATCATTATTATTGTTGTTGTTGGAATTTGAACTTGAAGATCCAAAATTATCTTTGGAGTAGAGCTTAATTTCACCCTTTCTAACCATAGCTTCCTCAATTTTCACTCCATTTTCAATGAGCTTGTTAAAATTTGGAGGACATTGCAATTGTAACCTATAGAACATTTCTTGTGTTAACCTATAGCTCATTTCTTGTGTTAGGTTATGCACAAAGATATCCATCTTCTCTTGTTCAGGAATTGATCGTGGATACTTGGCAAATAACTGACACCATCTTTGCAAAAAGGTAAGGAAGGGTTCTCCATTATTTTGTTGTGTATTGCAAAGATCAAGCATTGTGACTTCATGTTTGATGTTATAGGAATAGTGAGTCACAAATTTGTCAATAAGCTTGTTGAAGGATTTGATACCCAAGGGTAGTTTGGAGAACCATTCCATGGCTTGTCCTCCTAAAATATGTGGAAATAGTCAGATAAGATATGTATCATTGTCGGAGACTTCAATACAAGAAGCACGAAACTCACGAATGTGGTATTGTGGATCCGAATTCCCTTTATATTTATCAAATTTTGGTACCTCAAAATAAGGAGGGAATGAAATCATAGCCAAGTTCTTGTCAAAAGGATAGGGACATATATCTTCCAAGGAATATTTCTCGGTTGATGTTCCCATTTGCATGTCACGCATTTGTTGTTGAAGCAATTGGAGTTGTTGCATGATAGGATCCAAAGGTGATGGAGGTATTTGGGTGTCTTGGAAACTACTATGTTGTTTGTCTTCCTTTGTCCCATGAGTATGTGTCTCTTGGGAACCACTAGGTTTTTCTTGATCATTTGTGTTTGGTGGTTCTACAAGATCTAAGACATCAAAACCACTAGGTAGTTTTTCTCCTTGTTGAGAAAGCATGAGGAAGTACATTTCCTTGTCCATATCTAGGATTCTTTACATGAAATTATAGAACTTGGCATCTTGCATAGCATCTTTGATTTCTTGATTGATGGGTTCATGTTCTGATGAAAAAATTGATGTCTTCTTGGACCAAGGGTTTTCCTCATTGGTATTACCTCCTTCCATTGTATCTATGAATTCTGGATCAACAGTTTGTTTAAGTTTCTGAGATCGAGTTTGAACCATAAAAGGTGAAAGATGAAATAGATGAAGATGTGAAGACAGAAGAGATGGGAGGAAATAGATGCAAAAGTGTTGAGCTAGATAAGGTAACTTGATAATCTAAGTCGATAGGAGGTATAGATCTCACTATGATATGACAAAGGAGAATCAAGAGAGAGTGACCTAGGTAAGTTTTGATGAAGGATGATAGATCCTGATATGATAAAAACTCACAAAAGCCACAATCTAATAATCAAGGTAGTATTCCAACACTTAGATGTATATTTGGAAGATTTAGGAATGTTTTAGAAAATGTTGGATGAAAGCAAGAGGATGAAAATGGTTAAACTAAAGATCAAAGGTCTATTAAAATTGAATGTTTTTCTAGAGTCGTACTAAAGACAGAAATGGGTATCTAAAAAGGTAATTTTGAAATCTTGAAGATCTATGCAAGTACTCGTTGTGATGAATGCATAGGAATAAATGTGAAGGAAGTTTGAAAAAATGTGCAACATAACTGAATGAATGCATAGGATCTATTTTTTGGACTTTTTGATAGTTTTGGCTTTGAAATTTTGAATTTTTTTGTTTCTCTATTTTTGGTTTTTTTTAAGTTCTCAGATGTTTTTGAAAAATTGAAAATTCATAAACACACACATGCAAGATATAAATGATCTAATCTAAATCAGTATGAATGCACAGACACACTTACAAATCTTAAGGTTGGTAAGGATGATATCTATTGAATCCCCACTTGGATAATAAAATCTAGCCACACAATTCAAAGTGGACAGCTTAGGAACTTGGAGGCACGTGATCCTCCTTACAGTGCACTCACTTCTCTAGCACACCAAGTTCCAAATTAAATGGGTCATTACTTCCCAAAGAATTTCTATCTCTATGAACTATGAGTAATGTGCGGTGTCATCATAGGTTGGGCTACCTATTGAACCAGTAAATAGAAGGATTTTTGGCCACTAAACAAAATCTTGTAGTAAGTACATCCGTTCAGGTGGTTGTGATCAAGTCATTTTCCCAATTAAGGGGGCTCTCCCAATCCTTTCAAAGAAATATTTTCACCTTAACAATGTAGGGACTTTAATGCACCACAAGGGTACTAAAGGAGATTTTTTTTGCCACAAACAATTCACACCTATCCACTGTGAGACTAGTCACAATGGCATTTTTTTGTATACCGATTTGGATGGGCTTGGCTTTAGCCTATTACCAGTTGGGTCATTCCTTGGGGTGAGTACCTCTTTTCCCACCAAAGATGCCCTCTAAATATTATAACAATTTCTCTTACACCCAAGGTCCACGAATGGCAAGGGGAGAGGACACATTGTTATAATCTGGGATTATGATTAAGCTATAAAGTAAGACACAACAGACAGTTGCTAAACTAAAGAAGACACATGAAACTAAAAAATGTGTCATATTTTAAAGCCCAAATGAAGGTTATGGTTTATTTTGAAAACCCCTTAGGAACCTGCAAGAAAACCATTAATAATTTGAAATTTGGGGTCTTCAGATTAACGACCTGCAAAATAGCCTGAAAGCTACTAGAATAAATAGAAACCTGTTAAGATGATTAGGTAAAACCAAACAAAGAGAAAAATAGAGTTCTACAGGTGAAATTATGAATGTGCAGAAATAGTTAATGGATGTGCCTGAATAGAGGATAAATGCGCTGAAACTATGAATGCACAGAAATAGTTGATGGATGCACAGGTAGATTGGATGAATGTGCAAGTTCAACAAATGCACAGCAGTAATGAATGGATGTGCAGCAATCGGGGATAGATGCGCAGGAATGCCTGTAGAATTTTTCACACAGAAAAACTAGAAAAAGATGTCAATTTGTGGGGTTGGGCCCCACCGTGTGCACCAAAAATACTTGAATGATAGGGTCAACTATGTATGCAAAATAGATGTCAACTATGATAAAGGAAATACTACTATTACTAAGCCACTAAATCTATCTAAATGCAACTAAATGAAGAATACAAATAAAAAAATAAAGTAAAAGAACAAGCTTTACCTTCACCTACCCTTTGAAGCTTGTCTCCATTGTTCTCCTAGCTTTGATTTCTTGATGTTTGAGCTCTCAAATTTTCAATGAAGCTCCTTAGCCAAGATGTCACCAAAGTGTGTAGATTTGAGTGAATGTAATGCAAAATGCAACTAAATGGATGATGGAATGGTGTGGAAATGCTTGATGGTTTGAGTGCTTGAATGCTTGAATTCTTAATTGCTTGATGGCTTGTGTGCTTGAATGCTTGAATGATTGATTGCTTGATTACCTATTAGATTACAAAGGGGGAATGCGGCTCCTTTTATAGGTTTTTGGAGGACTTAAGCCTAGGTGGCACGATCCTAGGATGGAGATTGAAAGGCGGAAGATCCTAGGGTTGCTATTGACTTGGTTGAAGGGGTTGAGAGAAAGGGGGATGTAGTTAGAATGTGACAGGAAAAATAGGGAGGATGTTCCTCCTACATTGACATAGAGGAGAAGAAGGTGGAAGTGAAAGACACATTTCAAGTGTCTCACAAAGACCATGGAGAGGAAAGAGGAAGGAATTATTCCTCATGAGGACTCTTGGTACAAGTGTCCTACGAGTCATCTTGGACTCTTTGAGGTGGCTTGAGAAGCTCCTTAGGAATAGGGATTTCTTCTTGACTTGGTGTAGGGGAAGACGTGGTCATGCGACCAAGTCTTATGAGGCCACATAGCCCTTAAGAATAGGACATGTGTGGGTGAGGATAATGATTAATTATTTTAGCCAAGGTGATGTGTTGGGTGACTAGGTTCATGAGGTGGACTAGGGGACTTAGTCATATTCAGTGATTGTGTATTTAATTAAATCACTTTTAATAAGACTAATTTAGAAGACTTAGGATAAGAAGAATAAACTATAGTGAATGTATTAAATAAATTAAAATAATTTACTTAATAAATAGAAGAAATAAACATTAATTAAATAATAAATATTTAATTAATTCATCAAGTCAATATTAATTAAATAATAAATATTTAATTAATTAGTTAATCAACGAAGCCATTTTAAGTGTATACAATCATAAACTTCCCAAGGATGTCTTGTGGATTCTCAATAGTAATTGGTTTTTTACCAGGTGGATACAAGGACCATATGACAAGGGTATTATCATTTTGTCTAAATATATACCCATAACACAACCTATCCATCCCTTGAGCATTGATAATTCAATCCACATCTTTATATCTCCTTAAATTATCAAACACAATGCAAGTGAAGATGTGTACATATGGGAGAAATAAACAACCATCTTATCTTAATATTTTCCTCCCCTATTATGGGGTCATTGTTTGTATCTCTTCCCTAACATTTTTCCAAAAGGTATCTATCTCCTTTCTCTTCTCATCATCAGTAATATCCATCTTCTTTGTCAATTCATTTCCTTTTCTATCATAAACAAATAATTTGAAATCCATAGATTTAACAAAGTCATCATCACTCATGAACTTATCAGTAGATTTTTTCCTCACATCTTCAGTTAAGTACTCTATAATCTCCAAAATGCCATCACTATCACCAATCATGGGCTGATAGGGCTCAAGTTGAGCATCTTGTAACACTTCCTTATCTTCCTCCCCCTACTATACTTCCAATATCTTGTTAAAAAACCAAGGTGGCTGATGGTGTTGGTGACTACCTATCAAGAGGCATAAGAGGGACTAGACCTCCAATTCTACTACTTGGAGGCACTTAGCTAAATGCATAAACAAATTTAGCCCCATTTAGTAACACATTTTTAGATTGGATAAACAACTCCAATATATTTACCCTATTAGACTCATTACAGAATTCCCCTTGGTAAATGGGAAATTCCCTTGATCTTCTATGCTCAACTTCTTGCACCCTGTTGTAACCCTCCTCATAGAATGAGCAATTCCTCCAGAGTTCCTCTTTTGCAAGAAAGACTGGTGATATGATCCTAAGGTAACATATCTCTTTGTAGAGTCATAGTATCCCTTAGGATCAAATAGTCTTACCTATATCCCTTCAGGCATATTATATGTGTCGATAAATTTGATAGCCTCTTCATATCCCTCCAAACCATTAATCTCAAAATCTCTAGTTTTGAGATGTGAAGGGAGGATTGAAGCTTTGTTATTTTTAATGAAAATATCAATGGCCTCAAACATTTTCCAAATGAATTCCAAAACTTATAATATGTCTGGAACAATGTGGGGTAGGACATGAACCTTACCGTCAAATCCATAAACCCTGATGTATGAATATCTCCTCATCAGGTTCGAATCCACCCAATTTGTTTTTACTTTCTATGCAGTACCCTTTTATTTTTTCCTTAAAAGCTTCATTTTTTGAGGGGACATCTCGAGGGGAGATTTTGGACCTACAATATCAGATATTTTTTTCAATAAAGTACTCTTCAAATTGTATGTATTGAGCATTTTTGTACTCATGGTCCTAGACATTGGTCTAAAATTGAACATGCTTAGTGTTCCCAAAGTTATCTAGAGGGTTGATAGGAAGTTCACTACTCCATACTTCAAACTAATTTCCTATAAATAGAAGCATATGCATCAATAATGAATACCATTTAAAATTAACCAATGCATCATTATGTTGAATTTCACATAATGATTGATGCATTTGTTCAACCACATACTATAGGTAATCAAATGACCTATTTTTATGTATATTTTAGATATTACAGGCCAAAATAGTTAGTTCCTCTAGAATTTCATCATCTCCCTTGTATCCAAAGACCCGACACTCATCATAATAGGTCATCCTTTAGTATGTGTGAAAAAATTGCGTACTCTAGGGTGGAGCCTCAGAACTTGTGAACTTGTTTAGCTCATCATTAACCCTAGGCGTATGAATTGGAAGTCATAACTTCCTATATATTCCTTCACATTATTTATATTCTTTCTTGAGGGAAGCTAGGTTAATCTTCACATTTTTATTAGCACCATCCTTTATGTTGAGGATATTTCAAATTGCATCCTTATTGATAGTTGGCAGAGCTCTATGTGGAAATTCAATTTGTTTGGTCTTAGTGTTATAACATATAGATAAATTCATAATCACATATACATTGACAAAAACATAAGGGACTACCAAATTTTCTAACCCAAATGTCCAGGGGTTAGACTCTGGCCAAGGGGTCTCTGATTTAGTATAAAAATACTATGCCCTCTTACTCCCATGTGGACTTCACTAGCCTCTATCTGCTTGTCACCAAGTTTTGAAAAATCTGGAGTCATTTTTTACCTCCATGAGGAGCTAGGGCATTGGGAAATTAAGTCATCAAAGAGGTATGTATGTTTTTTCTTATTGGTTGTAGGACCTTCAAGGTAGGGTTTCTAGAAGAAGATGAAGCAATATAAATATTATTTTACAAGAGAAACCTAGTTCTAACAATTCAATAACACTATAATTTCTTCAAAGAATTAACACTTCTTTAAGAAATTTTCAGAGAAGGCAAGGTCCTAAACCAAGGGTTAACTCACTATTTGTCAATTTTATAGGTTAGACCTATGCATTGGATGCTAAAAATGGTTTCTTGAACTAGCAAAATTATTTCTTTGTTTCAATTCTTCTCGGCTTTATGAAATGAAAATAAAACACCTCCCAAGTAGGCTCGCAAGCATGATTGTTTCACCATTAACTCAACATGCATAATTAATTAAAGTTGGAATGGGTAGCAACTTGATTTTAAATCATAGCCGTTGATACAAAGAAATCAATGGTACTCGGCAAGATTCAAAATCCTTCCACCGAGCTTAATAAATTTTTGTCACTTCGTGCTTTTATTGACACACCTCCACCGATTGAAAGAAAAATAATACCTTTTATCTTAGATAACTAGCCATCCACATTTCATTTCACTTTTTTTCCACGTCACCGCTCGATAACGTGACAAAGGACAAATGAATTCCCACTGTGCCACCACTTTCCACATCACAACAAACTCCTAAGCATAAATAAATCATTGGATAATGCACTGAGACCAAAGGAATATCTCAACACGCCACCGTGTGCCAACTTGGATGATATGATGCACCTCGATAAAGTAGGGAGATAGGAGAAGCATTACATTGTGCCACCATGCGAAACCCACAACCTCTTAACCAACAAATTACACATGTGCATTTATAAATGGGTTGAGTGTAGGGGTAAAATACTTAGGCAAAAGGACTTAGGAAATACATGGCCACAAGTTATAGCAAATGAAATAATTGACCATAAAAGGGGAAACTGATGGATAATGCAAACTTTAACAAAGGGGGTCGATTAACCAAGGAATGTTGACCCTTGAAACATAACACTTAAATAGGTTCAATTGGGTGAACAAGTCAACACAATAATAAAATATGGCTTCTATTAAAATTGGCTCTATTATGGACACACTAATGAATTTAGTTGAGAGGTGGGGCTTAACTATGTTTATACATTCACTGGCAGAAAATGACTTGGTTTTCATAAGTTTTTTAATACTAAAAGTATGAATAGTAAGGACCAGTGCCACATATCCATGGTAGTAGAGTTAAATATCAAATGAACCCAACATTTATTATACATACTCTTCTAAATTTTAGTGCCTTACACAAACATTCAACTGCATCTAACCATGCATCATTCTTATATAATTGCTTCTATTTCTTCAAACGGTTGTAACATATAAACATGAATTTAATCTTTTCCCTAATTTAATACCTTGTACTAATCAACTGTAACAATAATATAATATGATCTACAAAAATCATACATTATTACTATATTCATATAAGTGATTCAAGAAATGTTTAAATCTCTACTTTAGAGATCTCCAGAATTACTCACATAGTCACTAACACTAAGCAATAGAGAAATCATAAATCCTTAATTCAATCTACAAATGATATTTTTAATTAATTTTTTTAGAAGTATTCATACATTTCATTTAATACAAGACTGTAGAAGTATTCAAACATTTCATGTTAGTCATATTCAATATTTTTTTTTTTGCTTTGTAACAATGATTTATTTTATTAATTATCTAGAAATATACATAAAAAATTCACAAAAGACATTAAAGTTACTTCTAACCACCATTAAAAAGAAGTTTATATACCTTAACTTCTATCCCAAACCATACAAAAGATCCATTTACAATAGTTCATCATCTATCTAAATTCCTCACTTCAAAAGAATCATCCCTATTGCAACTACCCCTTACAACACGGTGGACCAAAAACCACCTAAGATTGATAAACTTTTAAAAATTTACAAAACAAATCATTGAAACATGTCACTCAAATTCTAACAGACGAATGAAGTTATCTTCAAAATGTTGGCCATACTGTTAAGATTAGGATCACTGAGAGGGGGGGGTGAATCAGTGATCTATCAATTAATAATTTTTCTGATTATCTGAATCTTTACTTAAATGCTTAAGTACTGAAATGATTATCAATGCAAGTAAGATAAACATACACAACTCATAACACCAAATATGATTATGGGGAAACCCAATGCAGGTGAAAACCCCGGTGGGAATTAGTACCCACAAATATTCTGTTCTAGTTTCTTATGATCCTTGTTAGAAGATCCTTAACCCTGTTAGGAGTTGTCTTTACAATACATGAAGTAAAGTGACCTTGTTAAGGGTCGGACCCTGTTAGGAGTCTTTTACAATAACCCTGTTAGGGTTTGTGGAATCACTTTCCAAGGACTCACTGTCCAAGAGCACACTGCTCAAGTGGTGAAGGCTACAACCTTCTAGATCTTCGATACACACTGTATATGCAAGGTGAATTGTTGCTGTGACACTGCTTGTCTAATCAGTTCCTTTTGTACGCTGATTCTTTAACCTCTTGTAAAGAACTAAAAAACTCTTATCTTCACTCTGAAAGCTTCTACTTTAATATCTATATCATCAACATATGATAGATATATCTCTTATGCTTCTACACTCTACTCTGAATTTCTTATCTCTGGCTTCCGCAACTTTTCCTATCACAAATGAATTTCTATAAGTACTTCCTCAAAGGAAATGAACATTTAGGCTTTAGGAAACCTTTTACCATCTATATTTATCACTTACATAACCACACAACCCTTCATTAAGTTGGCTTAACATTAATTATAACTGCTTTACTCAAACCGAACAGAAACGTCTTTTCACACAGTTTGCTTCACCAAAATAGCTCTAACTAATTATCCCGGATGAATCAAGTCATGAAATTTTAACCATAGGTTTTTAGGTCACTAAAAATGATTAATATAAAGGTTAAAGTCCTGAGGATGAGTGCAACTTCCACACCAAAACAATCTTTGTCGGCTCTTTCCATGATCTATGTCCTGTTCTGGCATTCACTGGTTGTACCCCTTCAACTGGTTGTATCTTCTTCATACTTGCAGATCTGGTAATTCTCTCTTATAATTATAATTTAAACATACTAATAATATTATCTTCAAAGGCACATATCATTTTGATAACATATGAACACACGCTAATCAAAACTATAACAGTCTGTTCCTTGCTCTGTCCTGTTTTCTGTACTTAGCCAATTTTTGATCTTCTGATAATGTGTGCTGACTCCAAAACTTCAGATGAATTTGTTGCCATAATGAAAACACTAAATAGATTCATATACTTTAGTATAGTCAACTTTCCAACAATCTCCCCCTTTGTCATTAATGGCAACAAAGGAATATGGTGAAGTTACTATCTGTACTTTTATATAAAAACTCTCTGTCTTATATCTCCCTTTTATCATATACTAGACTCCATATTATTCATACTCTACTCCCCCTTTGACATTAATGACAAAGGTGCTGAAAAAAACTTCTATGTGCTTACTCAACATACATATCTGGATATGCAATCTGCAACTTCTGGATCTCTTTCTCCCAAAATGCAATCAGTGAATTAACAATATATAGATGGGTGCATAATGCATATTGTAGCTTCTCCATCTTATCCAAGTCTATGCTAGGACCTTGATAATATGATAGAATTCATATTATATACATTACTTTACTCACCCTTTGATATTATCTTCTCTGCCTTCTCAATCTTATCAATCTGCCCTTGATATACACATATTGATATCGGTGGAGGGATCTTCCATAGATTTCCTTATCTTCTCTATCATAGCCTCTACCTCTTGGATCTTCTTTGTAATGATGGGTACTTGAATTTCCTGATTCATACAGTCAACAATAATCTATCTACCTTTTTCTTCAAACTCTTTCAAGGATGCTTGACCAACTTTGAGTGAACTAAGATCAAGTGTAAAGTTGCTAACCAATTCGCTGAGTCTCTTCTTCATATACTTCTCTTCTGCAATATATGATCTATTTTTCATGACTTCTTCAGGTTATATACTCCCACTTACTTATTTAATCCCCATGAGTCTAAGTCTATTATGGGTGTCAAGCTTTACAACAATGATGATGAATTTTCCATCACTTCAGTCTTCTCTTTTTCTGCTTCCTTTTCTGTGATATCTAAAATCAATATATCTTCTTGCTGATATAAAGACTCTCAGCCTCTTGAGTACTCACAAATGTTTCTTTAAAATTTTCTAGATCAATATCCATTGCTTTCCATTAATACTTCAATATTATCAACCATGAATGTATCCTCCATGTCCTTGGCTATGGGCGCATAATCCTGTGGACCTGTCATAATAGTTTTATCTGCTTCTTTGCATGACATTTCAAATTTGTATCTTCAATCAATTCTGCTCTTATGTGAACGCTCTTTAGATGATCAAAAATAAGTATGTGCTTCCAAGGATAACATCAGGTCAGCTCCAAAACAAAATCTCCAATGGCTATACTGATACTTACAGATAGAACACTGCTCAACAAGATTTTGACCAATTCTGCTTCATGAAATTTACACGCTGAAGCATACTTGATAAATCGCTTCCGAGATGATTCAAAGATTTTCTTTATATCAATCTCTGCTGTAGAGTGTAATTTTGATTCTTTGCTACTTGACTGCAAGTTCTCCTTTGATTATTCAGCTGCTTACTTGATTGTTAAGTAATTTTCCAACTAATTTCTGAAATGACGTGTCTGTGCTTGGGCTTCATTTCAAACTCAAATGACTTTTCTTAACAAATAATAATTATCAATCTCCATTCTTCACTGTTGAGAACAACTATAATGCATTAACAATACAACTACTAGGGCTTCTATGATCTCTAATCATTTATTTTTACTGTGAGTGAGGACTTGGTAATTTCAAAGTAGATTTCTGCTATTAATACTTTTCGCGTAGACACAGGAAGCAACTGTAACTTCCATTCTTGTTCTTGATAACAATTTAGACCGTGTTGTCTTGTATACTACATCACAATGTCTCCAAACAATTGTAATCCAAGGCACATACTTGGAGGTGAGTATACCAGCCACGCAGGGGTTCAGAGCTAGAATAGCTCCCCCTAAGACCATGAGGGTCAACTAACCAAAAGTAGAAGGTGCATCCATTGAGGATGCATCTACTACCTTGTTCTCTTTATTATCCTTCTTTACTTTGACCCAGATTTTTCTCACATCTTCTGTAGCTTTCAAAAAATTTATTTCTCCTTCCTTATCCCATAATGAATCTTCTGACATTTTAGGGCTCTCTTGTCTCTGTGCTCTAGATCTGCAAAATTTAGAGATGTTTCCAGCTTTTCCACATGAGTGAAAAATGATAGGAGGTCTGATATTCTTTGGTGTATTGGTGTGAGTTACCAATCTACACTATCTAGCTGAATGACCATTGTGATTACATATCTGACATGTAATTTTCTGAGTACTTCTAACATTTTGCTGAGGATAAATTCTCTAGTTTTTCTTATCTTGTTTTCTTTGATTATTCTGAGTCTTGTTCTTCTGACTTGTTTTGCAATTCATAGCTCTATGACCAAATTTATTGCATGAATAACAGTAACCATTGAAGGGTCTTACCTCTTTACAATTCCTTGCAATAT
>MU225240.1:7560009-7598709 GCA_018584345.1 Thuja plicata
CATTGTATCCTATACCGCTGGTATCTCCTTTAACCTTTTGAGCATACAACTATGATTCTATCATATCCTTGCTTGTGTGTAACTTGTCAATATGATTCTTTGCTGCAATCAATTCAGATTCCATCTTATCTTTGTTGTTTCTTAGCTCAGAGATTTCCATGTTTGCTTGTCTCAGTTCTTCATCTAATTGCATGTTTTCTTTGACTTGATCATCATAGGCATCTTGATTGTTACATAGCTTTTCATCTAATTCTTCAATCTGATCCTTCAGAGATGAATTTTCTTCATCCAACTTTTTGACTACTTCTCCCAAATCATTTGAAGAACAATTCCTTAATTCTTTTTTCAGTTTCTTGATAAGTATTTGCATGCCTTCAACTTTTAGTTTTAGATCTTCATTTTCTTTTTCATATGTGTCAATTTCTTCAAGGGATACTTCAAGATTCTCTTTTAGGTGTTTCATTTCTTCCTTCTCCATGATCTCCTCAAGTGGTTAAACTTCTTTGCTGAGGACCAGAGCTCTGATACCAATTGTTAGGATTAGGATCACTGAGGGGGGGGGGTGAATCAGTGATTTATCAATTAATACTTTTTCTGATTATCCGAATCTTTACTTAAATGCTTAAGTACTGAAATGAATATCAATGCAAGTAAGATAAACATACACAACTCATAACACCAAATATGATTATGGGTAAATCCAATGTAGGTGAAAACCCTGGTGGGAATTAGTACCCACAAATATTCTATACTAGTTTCTTATGATCCTTGCTAGAAGATCCTTAACCCTGTTAGGAGTTGTCTTTACAATACATGAAGTATAGTGACCTTGCTAAGGGTCGGACCCTATTAGGAGTATTTTAAAATAACCCTGTTAGGGGTGGTGGACTCACTATCCAAGAGCACACTTCTCAAGTGGTGAAAGCTACAACCTTCTGGATCTTCGATACACACTGTATCTGCAAGGTGAATTGCTGCTATGACACTGCTTGTCTGATCAGTTCCTTTTGTGCGTTGATGCTTTAACCTCTTGTAAAGAACTACAAAAATCTTATCTTCACTCTAAAATCTTCTACTTAAATATCTATATCATCAACATATGATAGATATATCTCTTCTTCTTTTACACTCTGCTCTGATTTTTTTATCTCTGGCTTCCACAACTTTTCCTATCACAAATGACCTTCTATAAGTACTTCCTCAAATGAAATGAACATGTCAGCTTTAGGAAACCTTTTACCATCTATATTTATCACTTAAATAACCATGCAACCCTTCATTAAGTCAGCTTAACATTAATTATAACTGATTTACTCAAACCGAACAGACACATCTTTTCACACAATCTGCTTCACCAAAATAGCTCTAAATAATTATCCCGGATGAATCAAGTCATGCGCTTTTGACCATAGGTTTTTAGGTCACTAAAAATTATTAATATAAAGGTTAAAGTCCTGAGGATGAGTGCAACTTCCACACCAAAACAATCTCTATCGGCTCTTTCCATGATCTCTGTCCTGTTCTGGCATTCACTGGTTGTACCTTTTCAACTGGTTGTATCTTCTTCATACTTGCAGATCTGATCATGCTCTCTTAGAATTATCATGTAAACATACTCATAAGCTTATCTTCAAAGGAACATATCATTTTGATAATATATGAACACACGCTAATCAAAACTATAACAGTCTGTTCCTTGCTCTGTCCTATTTTCTGTACTTAGCCAATTTCTGATCTTCTGATAATGTGTGCTGACTCCAAAACTTCATATGACCTTTTTGCCATAATGAAAACACTAAATAGAGTCATATACTTCAGTATAGTCAACTTTCCAACACATACATCTTCCCATTTATAGGATCACCCCCCAAGAACTCTGGTAACCCTACGCCTTACCCTTAGGGACCTCCTCCTTCTCAAAACCCTATGAGCCTTGCCCTGACCTTCAGTGAGCCTTGCCCTGGCCTTCAATTATTCCAATTCTTCTTCTACTTGCATCAAATTGAGAAACAATTTAAGTGCATCCCATCCATGCTTTTCTTCCTTGATTTAATAATCTCTCTACCACTTATCAAGCATTTAGATGAATGGAATGTACCCGTCATCTCCCACATCAACCTCATCTTCTATCCCTTCACTGTAATCCATCCCCTTTCTTGGAATTGCCCACTTGATAATGGACTCCAACCCAACCAAAAACTCTCTAGGAACTATCGCCTCCATTATTCTCCTCGTGTTTTTTATTGATTCTTTGAATTGCAACCCCCATGCCAAAATCAAGGAATACACATCTATATTTTTTTGTTGTACGTTCCTCAATTTATCAAATATGACACCCAAAATATAAAGCACACACTTTTTCAACCTTTCATCTTTTTACAAAAACATGCGAACAAGGTGCTTCTTCCTAACCGAGCCAAAGAACGGATTCTATTGTTTAGATGCTCTTAATGTGAAATAATTCTCCATCTCTAATACACTGAAATACTTCTTTCACCCTTCACCAACACATCTGCACCTAAATTTCCTCCTTAAAAGTGGTGATAAATGGGCTTGTGTGGGGGATTTATCAGTTTTTTGACACACTCCAACCATTAATGTGATATATAATCCTCGTAACTGACTATTCTTTTAGCGGGTTTTGGTTCTTGCACCATTCACCAACCTATATGTCATCATCCCAACATTCACCACCTTAATAAATTTTTCTTTTCAAAAGATTAAAAATATAACTCTTCACATGGTTATATATCATTCAAAAATCATCAATTTGAATTTCATTTATTCTATTAAATGTTAAAGCCCAAGTGGACAATTTATCAACCTCTCTATTTCCATCTCTTTTTACATGGGCTATTTTAAAATCATCTAGGGGATAGTTCTTCAATTATAAGGTCAATGTACTTATCAAGACATTAAGCTTCCATTATTTCTTTTATGATTGCCTAAATTATAATTAGTGAATATGATTCCACATGCAAATTTTTTGCTCCCAACATCTTTTCCACCTTAATTGTTGTTAGAGAAGGCGTTACCTCTTCCACATTAGTAGTGTCATCTTCCAATCATTATCCACAAATTTCAATAGTTTTATTGTTCCAAATCATGACTATAAACCCTACACCCAACTGGTCGGGTAACCCTTTGATGCCCAATCAAAATTTACTTTCCACCACCTTGATGACATGTAATTGATTGAATGTTTGATAATGTTAAGTTGAAAGATAATGCAAGTCATTAAATCAATTAATGGACTATATTGTCATTGATGTCAACTTGATATCATCTGTACGGTCATGTACATAATGCCAAAGACTTCAAAGAACCAAATTTATGCTTTCAGCAATGCATAAAAGTCAAGTATTCACTAAGTGACAAAAAACACCGATGGAGTACACACCGTCTGACAGAGGAAAGAAGAATAGTCACAATGATACCAGACGATCAGAAGCATAGAGTTTCTCGATGAAGAAAAACCACAGAATGCCTGATGAGCAAATTCAGAAGGTTGCCCGACAAGCTAAAGACTCAAAGTGCCTGATGACCAAAGATACAGAGTTTCTCAATGGACAAAGATCACAAAGCTAACTGGAGTCTCAGCGACAGAACAGTCAGTTATCACTAATGACTAACTGAAGTAGTGACCGACAGAACAAAGAGTTCAAAAAATTACAAAATATCTAGCTGGTAGAACTAAATATAGACTTAACTGGTTGTCTACTTTGTTTTATTCAACTAGAGATAAGTGATTGATTTAAAGCTGATTTGTATAGTTGGAAAGAAGATATCTATGAGAAGAATCAGAAGTTATGCTTTAAATCTAATTGGATAGATTATTTATCATGCCAAGAATCAAGAACGAAGAATCAATGAATATTATGTCTATATAAGAGACAAGCTTAATTCATTTACGAATGGGATTAAGGGGAGTGAATAGAAAGAGGATGCTGAAGAGAAAATGGTGAAGAAAAACTTCATGTAGTGCTGATCAAACAAGTTCAAGAAAGAGCTAAGGAATTCTGCAGACACTGACAAACAGTGAGCACAACATCATAGAGTAGAAAGTATGGAGCACAAAGGATTGAATTTATACATTGGTCAGAGAGGTAATGTACTTAAATAGATCTAAAAATCTGCAATTCAAGTTGCAATATGAACAAGTCATAGTGTTTCAGTTTAACTATTGAAGCATCAAGTCTCTTAACCGACAAGGACTTAATAGTCTTCTATATATTGAGTTACATCTCAAGGAGTGCCAAAAAGGTTGATTCATGAAAGTAACATTGGAATTTCTTGATACCTATTGACAGTCTAAGAAGGAGGTTGATTCAAGGATGGTAGCAATAGATGCCCGATACTAAGTGACAACCTCTATGTATAAAATCCTCTAACAAGGTCTCACTTAACAATGTGTTTGTAACCTTTAACAGGGTTGGCTCCTAACAGGTCTCACTTCAGAAGAGTGAAAGTTTGGGGTACTGATCCCAGTGGTTTTTCCCTTAACAGGGTTTCCACATTAAAATTCATGTGTTATGTGTTTATGATTCATTTCTTTACTATCTTGCATCTTACATAGATAACTCTGGATTGATCGGTATACTCTGCTTATTTACTAAGTTTCGGTAAATAGTTATACTGCTTATTGGTAATCAAGAAAGAATAAGGATTGATAGAGAAAATTGAGAGACAGTTAATCATTATTAGTATTTCATGGCATGCATCTTGTAGCTAGGGACATAATAATCTAAGATTGATTGATTGGTGGTTAAATTTGAAAGGATAAATTTGAGGCCATTGATTCACCCCTTCCCCTCTCAGTTATTACTAACAATTGGTATCAGAGCTTGTGTGCTTAGAAAGGAAGGTTTCAATACCTAAGCTAAAGATCACAAGATGAATAGATGAGATGTGCCTAAGCTGAACAAAGATAACTTTGCTTCATGGAAAAGAAGGATAAGAATCCACTTATCAGGTATTGGTAATGATGTTACTCAATTCCTAGATACTGAATATGTGTTTCCCATAGGAGCATTAATAATAGATCAATTGAGAGAGAAGCATGAGCAAAACTGCATGGTCATAGAGCTTTCTTCCTCACTCTCTGATCTTGAATTTGAACATGTCAAATATTGGAAAACTGCAAAGAAGATGTGGGACAAACTGAAGCTTGTACATGGAGGTGATACAAATGTTCTGAGAGCCAAGACAGAAAGCCTTAGAGGAAAGTTTGATGATCTCAGAATGAAAGAAGGAGAAAACATCACATAGTACAACATAAGAATAAAAGAGCTATTCAATGTTATACGAGGATTTGCTGGTACACTTGAAGAGGAGACAGTGGTAAGTAAAATCTTAAGAACCTTACTGCCTGTATATGCTATTAGAGTTTTTGCCATTCAAGAAATGAGAGCAGTAGAAAACAATAAAGTTACTCTTGATAGTTTAACTGGTAGACTGATTTCATTTGAGATGAATAACTTTGATAATAGTGTCTTACCAAAATTAAAGTTTGCATTTAAATCTTCTATGAGAATAAGCAAATTAAGTCATAGACACACATCTAGAAGAGATAGTCAAAGTGAAAGTGAAGAAGAAGATCTAGATGAAATAGAAGCACTTATGGATAGAAGAATGCAGAGAGGCAAAGGTAAATACAAAGGCAAGTTACCACTTGTATGCTTTAATTGTAAAGAGATTGGACACTTTGCTGCAAGATGTCCTAACAGAAGAAAAGATGATAGAGTTAATGATAGATATTTTGAGAAAAAATCTGACAGAGGTGATAACAAAGATACAGAAGCTACCGAAAATTAGAAAGAAGAGATACACAAGACTAAAAGGACAAATGAAAGAAAGCCAACTACCTAGCTTCTTGCAAAGATGAAGATACTGACGCCGAACCTGATGAAAACATCAAGATGGTGTTTGTAGCTGTGAAAGATGATTCAGATGAAGGTGAAAGGTATGTAGAATCTACACTCATATCTAAGGTTAGCAAGAATGACATCTAGATTATAAATAGTGGCTGCACTCACCACATGACCAGTGACAAAAAAAAATTTAACACTTTTGAGTATTACAATGGTGGTACAGTAAGAATGGGTAATGATACACCTTGTCTAGTTCAAGGTAAAGGAACAATAATATTGAATAACCTGATTAAATGTGAAAATGCTTATTGGGTAAAAGGATTGAATTATAATATGTTGAGTGTTTCTCAGCTGAATAATTTAGGTCGCAGAGTAGCATTTGAGAATAAGAAGACAAAGATATTCAATGAATTGGGAAGATTTATTGGTACCAGTGAACAGACAAAAGGTAAATTATTCTATCTGAATGATACTAACACCACTTGCTTAATGACTAGAAATGAAGACATATGGTTGTGGCACAAAATATTGTGTCATGTGAATTTTGACAACATGATGAAAATAAGCAGAAAGAGAAATGTAAGAGACTTACCGACGATGTTAAAGCCCAACAACATCATGTGCAAGAATTGTCAAAAAGGTAAGATGACAAAGTCTAGTTTCAAAAGTAAAACCCATACATATGATGATATCCTAGAATTAGTCCATACTGATCTATGTGGACCAATGAGGACAAAGAGTTATTATGGTGATAGATATTTTATTCTCTTTGTTGATGATTACTCTAGAATGATGATAGTTATGTTTCTAAAAGATAACTCTAAAGCATTCAAGATGTTTAAATGGTATAAGGATATGGTACAGAAAAAAAGTGGTAAGGATTTGAAATGCTTGAGATCAGATAGAGGAGGAGAGTTTATATCAGATGAATTCACTAATTTTTGCAATGAGCATGGTATAAAAAGACAGGTTTCTGCACCAAGAACACCATAGAAAAATGGGATTGCTGAGAGAAGGAACAGATCCATAGTTGATTGTGCTAGAACATTGATGATAGAGAAAGGAATCACCCATATCTTCTGGAGGGAAGTTGTCAGTACTACTATCTACACATTAAATAGAGTACAATTGAAGAAGGACACAAAGAAGACACCCTATGAGCTATGGTATGGTAAAACACCCAATGTAAGTTACTTCAAAATCTTTGGTAGTCAATGTTATATCTTAAAGGATGATAGAAATGGAAAGCTTGAAGCCAAGAGTGATGAAGGTATCTTTCTAGGGTATTCCACCAAAGGAAAGGCTTATAAATGTCTTATTAAGGCTTCTAACAAAATTGTTTAAAGTGCAAATGTGAAGATAGATGAATTTGTAGAAAATAATGAGCTGGAAAGCACAAAAGAACCAGAGGAATACAACAAGTTTGTATACTATGAAGAACCTAACACTCTACCCGAGCAACAGAATGTTGTAACCGGTGGTTAGGCTGCAAATACCGATGGTCAGGATAATAATCAAAATAGTGTATAGAGTGATGAAGAACATAATGAAGGACAAAATGATGATCAAGATGATAGACAAAAAGTTGAACCAGTTCTTGCCAGATATGTAAGAAGGAACCATCCAGAGATCCAGATCATAGGAGATAAGAAAGTTGGTACAAGAACAAGAAGTAAGTCTCTAAACACAAGTTGTTTAATTTGTGAGTTTGAACCAAAATCTATCATAAGAGATAAGAAAGATGGTACAAGAACAAGAAGTAAGTCTTTAAACTCAAATTGTTTCATTTGTGAGTTTGAACCAAAATATGTCAATGCTGCACTTGATAATGAAGAATGGATAAGTTCTATGAATGATGAGATTGAGCAGATTGATAAAAATAAGATATGGTCACTTGTACCAAGACCAGATGAAAAGAATGTCATCGATACTAAATGGATATTCAGGAACAAGATGAATGGGAATGGAGAAGTCACAAGAAACAAAGCAAGACTAGTATGCAAGGGGTATGCACAAGAGGAAGATATTGACTGAGAGAACTTTGCATCCATTTCTAAGATAGAAGGTGTAAGAATACTACTTTCTTATGCTACATTCAAAGGATTCAAGGTATACCAGATGGATGTGAGGTCAACATTCCTAAATGGAATACTTGAAGAAGAGGTATAAATTGAACAACCAGAAGCGTTTGTAGATCAAGACAAGAGAAACATGGTATGTAGACTTCATAAAGCCTTGTATGGATTGAAACAAGCTCCTAGATCCTAGTATGAATGACTTCATCCCTATCTTATAAGTATTAGATTTGTAAGGACTAGTGAAAACAATATTCTTTATTTGAAGGAAGATACTGATGCTAACACTTTGATTGCTGAAATATTTTTTGATGACATCATATTTGGAGGTAATGATATGTTGTGAAAATCATTTTCTAATGAGATGAGAAAAGAGTTTGAGATTTCTATGTTTGGAGAGCTCAATTTCTTTCTTGGTCTACAGATCATGCAATAATGTGAAGGTATTTTCATTACATAGTCCAAATACATTAAAGAGGTCCTGAAAATATTCAAGATGGAAGATTCCAAACCAGTTGGAACACCAATGGATACTAGATATAAGTTGACAAAGGAGGAAAAGACACCAGAGGTAAATTAGACTTTGTATAGATCAATGATTGGAAAACTCATGTATGTTGTACACACTAGACCAGATATTGCACATGCAGTAGGAATAGTTGCAAGATTTTCTACTAATCCCAGAGAATCACATATGAATGCTGTGAAAAGAATTTTAAGAAATCTGAAGAATACTAAGGAATATGGCTTATGGTATAGAAGAGAAGGAAAATTTTAACTTAAGGTGTTTACCGACACTGATTGGGCTGGAAATCTTGATGACTAAAAGAGCACAACTAGAGGACCATTCTTCATGGGTGACAAACTTGTCACATGGATTAGCAAGAAACAAGGATGCATCTCACAATCTTCTATAGAGGCAGAGTATGTTGTTGCTGCTGCAAACTACTCAAATATTGCATAGATCAAACAGTTACTGGAAGGTATGCATATGAAGATCCTAGACCCAATAATTATCTATTGTGATAACACTAGTGCAATAAAAATTTCAAAGAGTCCAGTCATGCATGCTAAGACTAAACATATTGCCATCAAGTATCATTATTTGAGAGAACAAGTTCAAGCAAAGGAGGTGACACTTGAGTATGTACAATACAAAGAACAATTATCTAATATATTCACCAAACCACTACCCACGGATGCATTTGAGTACTTGAGAAAAAGACTAGGGGTCAAACCCTTGTCTACCAGTCAGTAAAATGACTAGAAGGCTGCATCAGCCTACATATTATCATAATATCATTAATTTTGATGCAAGCAAAGAGATCAAATTCAAGGATACATCTATATACAGACAGGTATATATCATCACTAAGTACCAGATCATATTGTTATTTTTCTGATGGATAAGGGAAATTCAAGGAATATATTATGGATGGAGAGAAATGATTGTTTGACATTAATGTCAGATATTTGTTTGGCATTGTTGTCAAAGGGAGAGAGATTATCCATATTATCACATACTTCATAAAAGGGGGAGAGATTATCCATTATCACATTACTCCAACATGGAGAGATTATATTTGTAGGGAGAGAAATTTTATGTAAAGATTATACAAAGGGAGAGTTACTGACAAGAGAAAAAGACATTAAAAAAAAAGAATAGTCAAGGGAGAAAATTTGACACAAGGAGAGAACATAACACATCAAAAGAAAGAGAGCTACAAGAATCAAATCTAAGCTAAAATAGAGCTTACCGATGGTCAGACATTTATTGGTTAACAGAACAAAAAGATTGGTAGTTTGATGAATCTCAACTGTTGTATTTCATATTGTATTAGAAATAGTATAGTGTGATAATATAGTATGTTGCCATCAATGCCAAAGGGAGAGATTGATGACATGTAACTGACTGAATGTTTGATAATGTTAAGTTGAAAGATACTGCAATTCATTAAATCAGTTAATGGATTGTATTGTCATTGATGTCAACTTGATATCATCTATACAGTCATGTACATAATGCCAAAGACTTTAGAGAACCAAACGAACGAAATTTATGCTTTCAACAATGCATAAAAGTCAAGTATTCACTAAGTGACAAACAACACTGACAGAGTGTACACCATCAGATAGAGAAAAGAAGAATATTCACAGTGATACCCGACGATCAGAAGCATAGTGTTTCCCGATGAAGCAAAACCACAGAATGCCCGACGAGAAAAGTCAGAAGGTTGCCCGATGAGCTAAAGACTCAAGTGCCCGACGACCAAAGATATAGATTTTCCTGATGGAAGGAGATCATGAATCTAACTGGAGTCTCACCAAAAAAATAGTCATTTATCACCGATGACTAACTGAAGTAGTGGCCGACAAAATAGAGAGTTCATAAAATGACAAAATATCTAGCTGACAGAGCTAAATATAGACTTAACTAGTTATCTACTTTGTTTTATTCAACTAGAGATAAGTGATTGATTTAAAGATGATTTGTATATTGGAAAGAAGATATCTATGAGACAAATTAGGAGTTATGCTTTAAATCTAATTGGCTAGATTGTTTATCACGCCAAGAATCAAGAACCAAGAAACAATGAATATTATGTCTATATAAGAGACAAGATTAATTCATTTACGAATGGGATTAAGGGGAGTGAATAGAAAGAGGATGTTAAAGAGAAACTAATGAAGAACAAATTCATGTAATGCTGATCAAACAAGCTGAGGGAAGAGCAAAGGAATTTTGCAGACACCGACAAACAGTGAGCACAACATCACAAAGTAGAAAGTGTGGAGCACAAAGGCTTGAATTGATACATTGGTCAGAGAGGTAATGTACTTAAACAGATCTGAAAATCTACAATTCAAGTTGAAATATGAATAGGTCATAGTGTTTGAGTTTAACCATTGAAGCATCAAGTCTCTTAACCAAGCAAGACTTAATTGTCTTCTATATATTGATGTACATCTCAAGGAGTGACAAAAAGGTTGATTCATGAAAGTAGCATTGGACTTGCCTGATACCTATTGACATACTAAGAAGGAGGATAATTCAAGGATGGTATCAATAGATGCCCGATACTAAGTGACAACCTCTATGTATAAAATCCTCTAACAAGGTCACACTTAACAATGTGTTTGTAACCTTTAACAGGGTTGGATCCTAACAGGGCTCACTTCAGAAGAGTGAAAATTTGGGGTACCTGTCCCAGTGGTTTTTCCCTTAACAATGTTTCCACATTAAAATTCATGTGTTATGTGTGTATGATTCATTTCTTTACTATCTTGCGTCTTACATAGTTAACTCTGGATTGATCAGTATACTCTGCTTATTTACTGAGTTTCGGTAAATAGTTGTACTGCTTATCGCTAATCAAGAAAGAATAAGGATTGATAGAGAAAATTGACAGACAGTTAATCATTATTAGTATTTCATGGCATGCATCTTGTAGGGACATAATAATATGAGATTTATTGATTTGTGGTTAAATTTGAAAGGATAAATTTGAGGCCATTGATTCACCCCCCCTCTTAGTTATTACTAACACACCCTTCTATAGGTTTTTCCTACTCTATCTTCTCAAGGTAATTTGTTACTAGATGAACCCATTTGAGCCCATTAATGGGCCATATTTAGTAATCTTAATAGTGTGTCTCTGTGAGAAGTTAAACATAAAGTTGGATGTGTTTGATAGTTTTTTTTCCTTTGTTTTCCTAAAGGTTAAGCACTGGTTTAAGTCACATTAGAATATTGCTTGAAAAGAAAAAAAATCCATTAATCAAAAAAAATTTTACTTTTTGTTTCTCATTTCATGGTAAATTTTTTTAATTGCCATTAATAAACTAGAAGCTATGGTGAGAACTTTGTTCCATGGTTGTTCCTGCAACCATTAGAACTATGTTCTTTTACTATTCATGTAGCCATTGAAACTCTATTCTATGAATTTTCCTACTTTCATTAGAACTTTTTTCTTTGACTGTTCCTACAGTCATTGGAACTCTTTTCTTTGACTATTCCTACAGTCATTGGAAATTTTTTCTTTGACTATTCCTACAACCAAGGTAGAACAAAGTAACTTCCTATTTTTTCTAAGAACTGTTGGAAAAATGGTCAGTTATCCCCTCAATATTTGTGACATGGTTTAACCGCCTCCTCTGGATTCTATAAGTCTAGTGGTTGTATTGGGCATTAACAGGTTGATCTTTTGGTGTAACGAAAACCACACTTGTAACAATTGGTATCAGAGATTGGTCACAGGTTTGAATCCCCTCGGGCAACGCTGAGGGGGAGATTGTTGGAAAAATGGTGAGTGCTCCCCTTAGAATTTGTGACATGGTTTAATAGCCTCCCATGGATTCTATAAGTCTAGTGGTTGTATCGAGCATTAATAGGTCAATCTTTTGGTACAATAAAAACCGCACTTGTAATACGAACTACATTTTTGTTATCTATTTCAGTCATATTTAGTTGTTGATTCATGTTTACTACTCATGTTATTTATTTTCAAGAATTTTCATTCAATACTATTTCCTTTCCAACTCTATGTTAGTATTACTACTAGTGGGTCCTAGTGCACACATAGTGTGTTGGTTCCCAAATCAACATATTGGAAAGTCCTAAGAGTGTGCCAAGATCTATGTTGAAACCTTCTAATTGACTTGGCCAACAAATGGGATTAACCAGATTGAGGTTAACTTCTCCTACACTTTAGGATCTATAAGACTTAGGCGGGTACACCTATTCACCAACTAATACTTCAAGATGATGTTTTTTCTAGCAGATTATATCTCCTACTTGTATCTTACTTATATTCTCTATCCCAAAATGGAATATAATCTTGAAATAGATTGGTTCACTTACTGATTACTTGATCCTTTATAACTTCTTGGTTATATTTTTTCTACTTCTAACTCTTTGATTCTTGCTTATAACTATCTTGATTCATGCTTTTGTTTATCATCTACCTCTCCTATTGTGATTTGAATATGTTTTTAATGGAGTTAATTTGAAATAGACTAGTGCCTTCTTCTCGTTTGGGCTACAGAGTCACCCTCCTCCATACCCTACATATAACTCCACGAGAGAATTTTAAAATCCTCCTTGTGGATGGATCTGTCAACTATCTAACACCTAATACTATATAACTATATATCACCACCACAATTTTTCTAAATGAATTTAGCTTTCCTGTGAAAGACCAATTAAACAAGAAACAAATGGACAACTATTTCTCAAATGAATCTTGATCTTTCAAACTTCTATGACAACATATAATTTCTTCATAAGTGTATTTAAGATAGCAATCAACCTTAAATGATAATTAAAAAGAACTGACCTGAATAAAAGATTTTCCACAACACAGTTGAAAAGAAAAGTAATGATTATATTGCTTGAAGACTGTAAAAAGTATTTTTTGTTCATATAATGTATATTGTGATAATAATAATGTATTTTCCTTTGACCTTTGTTTCTCCTTTATATTAAATGAGGAGAAGCAAAAAGCTTCGGGTCATTTCACAAAATGATGTTTCATAACTAAAACATTTTAAAACTTAACAAACTATTTTAAAACTTTATCTAAAAAAAAGTCAAATATAAATCATCCATCATTATTTCAGATGGGAAGATTCATGAAATTTCCACGTTCTAATCCTCCAGGATGTCCTCTACAATTTTTGGCTCCTTTTCTCCCAGATATTCTTCTTCCTATCTAACTGCTTTGAAGTGTCGTGACCAATTGAAATTCAGTATATAATTCATGTTGATTGTGTGTTCCTTCCATTACTTCCATGTCGATACCCTTACCTCTATTATAAATTTTGAAAATATAGTGTCCAATGTAAGGATTTGGTCTTGGAACATATTAAAGCATTGGACACTTGTATCAGTTTCTTTTATCATGTTTGCAATAATATTTGGTACCATTTGTTTGAACTCAAATCCCCAATCTTCAAATCTCATCATTTCCCCATCTTTATCAATTATCTCTGGGATTTTCCAATATTTAATTGTTTGGAAAGTAGAAATTTTACCCGAGATTATCCATTCTTCACCATTCACATATCTTAATTCCTCAATATTAGAAGCTTCCATTTTCTCTATTTCATCGACCTTCTAAGGAACACCCAAATCTCTTTGAGTAACTTTATGCAAAGTAGTAAAAGTCATGTAATGGGGTTTCTATTATTTTACTACCTTCTCAAGTTTAGGCTTATTTTCATTAAACACTTTTTGTATCTCCAAGAAAGTACCATATCCTTTGTAAACATCCTCACATTTTCTAATAACCAATTCTATTTTGTGAACTAATATCTTCTCAAAGGTATTGAGAACCTTCTAAGGAATCTCCTATGAAATTTTTTCATTTGTTTCCTTCAATCTGGTGATCTTGATCTCATATTTTATTTTTTATTCATCACACTCTTCAGTAGTTCTAGGACTATCAACAGGTTTTGGTGGGTTATCCTTATGTATGACAATTTCTCTGCTCTGACTTTTTTCAAACCCTTTCAACCTTTCCTTTCGAGTGGAATTTTCCAAATACATTTGGTTTATTACAAAATTTAGTTCAAATCCCCTCTTCTCTAATTTATATACATGTTTCTCCATGTGTTTGACTTGATCCCTAGTGAACATAGACTAATGCATGAGTGATGTGGCAACTGCTAATGGAGAAGTATTTTGCATAGTTTTCAATATGGCAGTGTCATCTTTTCCTTTCACCATATCTAACAAATTTGGTTTCTTATAACCCTTATAGTTGACCCATGATGCAAGCACCTCAATTTTTGGGTCATACCATGTTCCACTCAATCCTTCAAAATAATTAAATTTTGCAACAAGCATGGGGTCTTCTTGTTTTCTAATTCCATCCAATAAAAATACTTGTTTTAGTGTTAATATAGGAATAACCAACATATCACTTTTCAAAACCATACCATTGGATTCTTTGGGGGTAATATTAATTTCATCAAACCTCATCTCCTTAAAAGTTTGAGCTATGACTTCATCATGCTCAGATTCTGCCACACCTATGAGGGTAACTTGTTTTCTCTCCTCCAATTCTTTCATCTTCATCTTGAGCCAAACATCCTTAAATTCTTTAGAATTAATGAAACCTTCTTCCTAAATAAATCTTTGAGATATAATCTCCCTTTCATCAACAAATTTTATGGGTTTTGCATCTTTAGGGAGTTGGGCATTGTAGCCATAAATTTCATCTGTATACACATGAGTGGAGACTAGGGTCTGTGAACTTGTTATGAGTCTCTTAGTAGATTAACAAGCTCATCAACATCACCTCATCCTTCTGATTCATTATGTAGCATAGGTGTATCCTTTTTTGCCTCTTTTGTGGAGATGTATCTAGTCTAGATTTGTCAACATCATGAATAACCATCACTTTAGGCATTTCTGATTTAACTTAAGCTTATTCTAAGTTATTTTTTGTATAATCCCATACAACTTATAAACCTTGGCCAAGAACAACTCCATTCTTCATACTGGGATGAATTGTTCATCAAAGAACCTAGGAAGTCCTTTCTTCCTCCTATCATGCTCAATCTTACAAATAGTATTCCACTTTTTCCTCTTGGTATAGCCTCCTAAAGTGTGAGGAAATTTATGGTTATCTTCTTGAACCAACCATTGGTGTGAAAATAATTTAACCAAAGAATTAATGTGATCCTTAGGGTCACAGAACCATTCCTCATCTGATGGAAAATGATAATTTTCCTTTAAGAACTTTTTGAGTTCTTCAAACATATTAGATCCAACTGAGTAACCTGCAAATTTGGAAACATGTGTAGAAATGTCCCCTTCTTTCTTGGTCCTATAACTTCCCTCTCTAGCCAGAGCATCTACCACATGAATGAGCTAAAAATGCAATTAGCTCAGGCACAAATAATGGAAATTTTTGATGGGCTTTTGGGGTTCAATACACTCTAATGATAGTATTTGGGCCTTTACAAAACCAATTAGAAAAATTGTGTTTTTTCCCCTTTTTTGGATTAAAAGCCAATGGTCTTAATACTTTTATTATTGACAGTGGAAGATGCTCAACTATATACCCTAAGCCTCTGAGAATTTGAGAAACAAAAAAATCTCTGAAAATCTTGTAAACACACTTATCGATATATTTGTCCCATAGGACACACCAATTTTGTATTAGAACTATGATTCCTTTATCATCTATTATTGTCAACTGGAAGTTGTGCCTGAACAATTCCCTATTTTGAAAAAAGGTATAAAATAACATAGCAAAGAGTAATTTTTGAATTGCCTTTTCTTATTCCAGTATGATAAATGGCTATGAATTAGCCTCTCAAGCTCAGAAGTAATGTAAAATTCCATATTTATTTTAGGGTTTTGTATCCTCGTGGACTTGAGTAGTAGGTCCAAGGGAATCTTGTCTTTTGATTCTTCTCCCAACAATTGACACCATTCATAGTATGTATGTTGAAAAAACAACATGAAATGTCTTACCCACAATGGTTCTCTTTGTGTAATTAGCATGGTTATGTTCTTCTCTCCTCTCTTTATGTAATAAGCCACCCCGTCCTCCTTAAATGTTTTTACAAGTCTTGAATACTCCATTTTGAAATCCTCCCTATTGATTCTAATGAGAGCTTTTTTATTTAGCATGAAACAATTGATGATATTAGACCTGGTCACAACCTATATGGGTAATCCATTTATAGCCCTAACTGTCCTAATTTCATGAGAATGATGATATGCCAGTGCTTGGATCAATTATGTACCTACAAATACATTAGGGACAATGCATTTGACCAAGTCTAGATTCCATGGGTTACACATAGGGACTTTCCTATCTTTGTTATTATAGAAGAACCAAAACAAATTTATTCCATTTATGGGAATTTTAACATCTCTACAAGCACCATATTTATCAATAAAAAAAATTTTGTACCTATGTTCTCAAAACCCGATAATGCATCTAGCATGGCCTTTTGACACATTTTTGTCCCCTAACTTTATTTTCTAAGCTTTCTGCTATTTCCTTTTTGTTAGGCATCTTTAAAAAACTAATATTTAGACTAGAATTGGGTACTTACTTGCAATCTTCACTTGCATAATTTGGTTTGTCTTTGACATAGAGTCACAGATCTCTTCTTATCACTCCTTCAGCTTTGAATGAAAATAATTAAACACTATTTATCATATAAATGCCATATCTTGTCACATTTTATTCCTTCACATGAAATTATGACTCTCCTTATTTCTCAAAATTTGAGCTCAATTGGTGATTACCACATTTTTATAGTTATTTTCCAATTCACAATGACAATTCTTTGACTTCCTTGACATCCTGCAATTCAGCGTATTTTGCTATTTCACGGGCCAAAAATGGGTCCCACATAATAAGTCATGAGGTCGCAAAAAGGGATCACCATATAATCTTATAATTCATTACAAGCTCATGACCATTAAAATTTTCCCCCACTAATCGTCGTGAGGAAGCGACAAGCATCCACTCACAAAGTCATAGGTCCAACTAACGGTCTTAAAAAAAATTTGCGGGGATGCGATAAGAAAATTTTGTTTATTTTCAATTATTGAAACATGGCCCATTGTTTCTTCCCCATGGGATAAATGTATTAACTGTCTGATCAAGTCACAAGGACTTGAAAACACTTCTATCACCACCCACATAACCTCGCAACCACTAGCTGTCATCCCGAGGACGTGACACAGCCACAACCTCGCAACATATTTTCTAAAATAACTTAACCTCCATGAGGGTTTGATAAATATATTTAAAGCACATGCAAAAAATAAGGGGAAAACAATAAAGTGTTGGGCCAGGATATTAAATAAAAAATATATCCTAACCACGAACACAAGAGGAAAATAAAATACGATGGGCTAGCAAATGGACACTTTAAAATTGCACCTAATTGTTCAATAGGCATCCAATTAGGCATTAAAGTAGGTGACAATTATATGGAAAATACAAATGTTACAAAGAACCTAAGTTTGCATCAGCCTCTTCTCCTAGGCGCAAGCTATGCTAGACATAGCACTAACCTAATAAATAGCAATGTTTTGAAAAAATAGAGGAGAAATACATTATAGTGTGTGGGAGAAAAAAAAAAAAAGGGAGATAATCATAGGGATTTTTTGTAGTGATGATACTCAGGGTCAAATGGACACAAATTATTTTTGTGATATTTTGAAGGTTGAGCATCATATTATCAATAAGCTCTTGGAAGACCAACGGGTTCATTGCTTACCTATTGTTGTAAGTGTTGCTATAAATTCTCAATTACTTGCACCATTAATGGAGGATGAGAAGAGATATTTTTTTTCTCTATGGATACATTCAAAGCTCAAATCCCTAATGGATTATCACCTACATTTTTTTAAGAATTGTGTGATATTCTTGGTTTTGATATCATCATGGTGACCAAATATTTCTTTTTCACTATGAAGTTATTAAAGTATTTGAACAACTCCTTCAATTCCTTAATCCCTAAAATATAGGATCCGCAGAGACTCTTGAACTTTAGACCAATAATTCTTCGTGTATCATCCTAAAAAGTAAGTACCCTTAATTAGGTTCTTATTTTATACTCATTTTAGTATGTATGGATTCCCACATTGATTTCACATTCTTCTAGCACCTATTGGAACTTCAAATTAACATTATTTGTTCAAATATCAAGGTCAACCCTTATTTCTAAGTGTGCTCCTCCATTTTCCCTCCAATCAAATAATTCATTTCCTCACCTAGGAACTATTCATTTATTTTCCTCTTTCAAGATTTGTTCTGACTTCACAACAACTTGTATTTTCTAGTCCCACTTACTTTCACCTTCCCCGACATCCATGTGAAATTTGAGCTCATTTTTCTAGGAACAAGTCGACTAGCCAACTTGTCCCTAGGGAAAAGTGGACAGGTCAACTTGTCCATGGGATTTTGGGCCCAAATTTTTCCTATAACCCGATGGTGGGTTTTTCCTCTGAGATTTAGATTTGTGGTCAGCCTACCTAATTCTTAATCCCCAAGATGATGATTTTAGTATATAAACCCCCTATCTCTCTACATTTTGAGATCCATTATCAAGTGCAAGAATTCCATATCAATTTTTCATGCATTCATGAACAATCAATAAAATTTGAAATTCAAGATCTCTTCTTCAACCAACCATCCAATTCTTCAATCCTTCTTCTTCTTCTTCTTCTTCTTCAAGCAATGTGGAAAAATAAAACTATTACCAATTTTCACATTCTGCTTAATTGGTAATGTTCATTTGTTTAAGCATCAAACTGATTTACATTTTTTTATCATCTAAGTTATTTATTTAAGTGGAGTTATGAGGAAAAGATTCATCCTTTTTATGAAAGCATGTGCAATATCAGAGTTTTCATTTTTTCCTTTCAAAGTAAAAAGCAAGAAAGGAAAGAAATTACATAGATAAAAAGGTGATACTTATATATCTCATAATGTTTGATACACTGTTTCACTATATTACTGAAGGAGATATACATGAATGTACAATTTATAACTTATTTTGTATTCCGTGAAAAGAAAAGAAACCCAAAGGGGCCCACACAAGCCATGGGCATAGCCAAGTCAACATAGCATAAAAATCATGGTAAATTATTGATTATTAAATGAAGGAAATGAAAAATGAGAGAAGCATATCCATCATTACTTGGAATGACTAGTGGCTTGATCCTCACTACATTTGTTCCACTCTACTCCTAAGCTCCAAGTGCACCTAGAAGTTGTGATTAAATGTTTTTAAAGCTCGGGTATGCATTTTCCATAAGCCCTATCACCAAAAACATAGCATAATCCTCATGAAATATTGAATTGGATATGTACCAGACATGTGCAAGAAAAATTGGAGAAAGGAGAACCCCATAAAGAAAAGAGATCCATTTTTTTTATTCTAACATTATTTGTTTCATGTCCAGGGACAAGTTCATATGATGATCTATTGGAACGTCAGGTAAAATGTGGCTCCCACAAGGGTTGAGCCCAGCGTGCATGAAAGGCTAAGATGAAGATGCATAAGACACATAAAAGAAAAATATTAAAAGGACATATCCGCAATGGTATAAAACCTTTTAGCTTGACATGAATTTGAAGATTTATAATTCAGTGACCATCAAAGGGACATACATATCCTATGTAAAACCTTTTGGTCCATTAATCATGCATCAATTGAAGGGAGACACTAAAATGAAATCTATAATCAGCCACATAGTTAATGTAGTAATAAGATTATCAATATTTAATCAAGCATCAATAAGGTGGATCAAAGGTTGCAAGACTAAGCCACAATGATCTGATCTATCATCTAAACATTAATATGTACTAAAGAGAATCATGAATGAACACAAGAGGATCAATTATCTATGCAACTATCAATGTTTATGAAATGAACAAGTTATGATTTACCACTGGATCAAATTAGAGACTGTTGTGATCAGAGGACAATCAGTTATTAAAGCCATAATGCAATTAGTATGGACAATTCAAGTATAATAATCAAATGTTGATCAAGAACATTTCCAAGATATAAACCATTGAATATGAACAAATAACCATGATAGGTATCTATGCAAGAGTCTTATCTAAATACATTATCTACTATGGAGAGTGATACTGGAGGTACTGCAAGTATGTTGCATAGCCATATCATGTCAGCTAAGGACAAAATGAATGCTTATTGTCTAAATGATAACAAAATACAATGCCACCATTTAAACATCAAGATACAATAATCAAATGTTGACCAAGAGAATTTCCAAGATAGCAAGTTAAGATAGAGCAATCATGGAAAAATCACATTATATAATGGAAGGCAATGATCATAGCTACAACATGGAGACAGATCAGTTTACTACACGATGTAATGGAAAACATGTCATTTCAGTTAGGATCACAACACGGTAGCAGGATAAGAAAAGGAAAACATACACTATGATGTATAACAACTAGTTTTTGTCAATTAAATTTTGGAGCAGAATCAATGTTTTGGATCCTTCTACATGACTTACAGGTGTAGCTACAAATCAATTTTCTATTTCCAAAGTTACAATGATTAAATGGTATCAGACCATCTTACAGAGTGATACATTGGTATTCAAATGAGTAGGCCATGATGAAATAAGTTGCACATAGAAAAGGAAGGAAACATCATATAATGGTATCACTATTGTAATAAGGTGTGTTGAAGATTGTTTGAAAGATACCATTTCCACTTTGGCCACAGGGAATTAAATGTGACAATTTGAAACCTTATCATTTTAGGGTCTAATGTGAATTCCCAAAAATAACAATATCATTGCAATTAGTAATGAAAGAACATACAAGGTACATCAAGTCAACTACCCAATCATGATCATCTCAAATATGTATGGAGAAGTTTCATTTGTGTTCTGCAAGACGATATATAGGTATTTGAAATATTCAGCACACAACAAGTTAAGTATTAACTCAGGCCATGTCAAAGGAAATAATTAAGCAAAATTACTTCAACCTCATTTCTATTATATTCACCAGAGGAAAGATTTTTTTCAACAATAATTTGGACAACATGATTAGCAAGGGGAAATAGCTATAGGATACAATCAATTATGTAAGGACACGACTACAAATGACAAGAATAGCATAGATCTGTTGCAAAGGAATGAAGAATACAGAAAAAGGAAGTCATAGTTTGCAATGTGCATGAACATTTGTTCTAACTTTTAGGAGATGAAAACATTCAATGAAAATGGTTTTTTAATGCAAATTAAGGAATCCCTCATCAGAACCATGACCCCATTAATTTTTTTATATGCACAGGGAGAAAAGATGAAAAATGAGCATAAAGAGCACCAGATATACAAAAATTTATAATCACAGAGATATAGAGAAATGGAAACCCTTGGACTGTTCCTCATGATGCAAAACCCTCATTAAGAATATGAAAAAATTTAAAGGTACCTGCATATGTGAGCTCCAATATGTCTGTAGAAGCTACAAGAACTTCTTAGAAAGCATCAAAATTTTTGTAAACATTTTGCAAAATCCCGTACAACCTCAACTTATGGAGGCTGGTCAAAACCAAATTAAAGAAAGATGTAAATGTTATGATTAGTTTTTTTTGACCTATTTTCACTGTGGGTTAAAAACTCTGTATATTTTATGTTTCTTTCACATCTATTAGGGTGGGAATTTGATGGGATCAGTTTTCCATCTCTTTTTGCAATGTTTATTATTAGTGTTATTAAACACTAATATATTATGTACCCTCAAGCTACCTATCTTTGGTATTTTGTTTCCACTTATGAAATATTTATTATATGATTCCATTTGTAATCATGCAATAAATATTGATTTTTGAAAAGATGCCAAGTTGGGGAGATTGATGCAGTGGGTTTTATTGCCATTGGTTTAGGGGAGTGTGGTTATTTCATAAAATGTGTCAACCCACCCCTATTGTTCTAATTTTTCTCCTTAGAGTGGGTCAAAAGCTTGACTTTTTGGAATATTCTTCTATTTTTGGATCCACTTCCTCATATTTCAAGATTTTGATGAGGTTGTCAATTTGACCCCTTAGTGGGATTATTTTTATGAGGTTTCAAAGATAAAAGGTGTGAGGAAACCTTTTAGTATTTTAGTTATTTCTTCTTTCCTCCTATCATTTTTTGGGTAGAGACTAGTAGTCTTGTAACTCAGTGGCTTGAGATAATATATTGGATGGAGATGTTCTCCTTCTATTTTGAGTAAAAGATTCATGTTTTTCTTCCATTTTGTCTTGTTTAGTGTTTCATGTATTTGATTCTAAGGAAAGGTCATTTTGACTAAAATTTGAGGTCCTTTTTTCTTTCTAATTATTCCAAGTAATTTTTAACAAGATAAAACATGTTCAGTACAGGTCATGTGATGTGTGTTTTATCAGTTTGAAGTTGTGAAAATGTGGCCTTTTCCTTCATGCAAATAGCTACACCTCCATGTGAATTTCTTATGTATTTTATGTATTAAAATGATTTGTGAATCCTAGGTCTATTCCTCAACCATTTGTAAATTATTTTGTGAGATGCAGATTTAAAAATTGGTGGATCACCCTCTCTAGTTTAGTTTACATTTTGTGTAGTCTCTTCCCCTTTTCCCAAAAAATTATTAAGCTTATAATTTCTAGGAAAACCAACTCTCTCTGGAGGTCTATCCTCTCTATAGGTGACCCATAGCTTGAGGATAGTCTCATTGTGTCAATAGGTTAGTTAAGTTATACTTGGCTCCAAGGTGTAACCTAGTTGATAAAAACAAAATTCATCATTCAAGGCTTTGGTTTCATAATTTCCTATTAGGTTTTTGTCGGGTTCAAGCTATTGCATCAAAACTTGTGATTGTATCCAAAGAGGCATTTCATCATTAACGTATAAGGTGATCTTGTTTCAAATCTAGCTTCCATTTTCATCTTTCCTTATACAATTTCAAGGTTGAATCCTAAACATGGGTGTGACCAAGGAAAGCCCCCTTTCACAACCTTCTTCCCTATCTTTTTGTGTGCAGGAATAGGTTGTGGATCTAATATTATGGATCAGGGAAGTACAAGTCCATTTTCATACCTCTAGAAATTTTCACCAATTTTTTCTAGGAAAATGTCAACTAGCTGACTTGTTCCCAAAAAGTTGACTTCTCCCTGCCATTTTTAGTGAAAATTTTAGGATAGAAAGATCTAGGTCCCTTCATTCCAGATCTGGAGTTACAACATAATCTTAGATTCTGAGGAAAATCAAATTTAGATTCGAAGTCCTACCTTCTCCATCTTGTTTCCAAGTGCACTTGTTCCTACCTCTTTCTCCTTTCTCTCACTTTCATATATAAGATCTTTCATTCACATTTAATTTCCTTGTCAGGTCTCTTAAGGAATCAAATCCCCAATGAGCATAGATCTTTCATTAGCGCACATCCTCCTTTTGGTTGTGCTAATCATATTTTCTTTGTGAGGGTTTTTATTCCAATGTATGTAGGATCTTGGTGAGTGATCTACATCTTAGCATTGCTCATCATTTTCTGTTATACCTATTGGTGAGTCTGACTCATGTTACATACCTTCGCTTTGGTAGTTAGATCCTCTTTGTGTACTCTTCTCTGTATGCATTGTGATAGAAAATATTTACATCATATCTTTCACAAAATGCATGCCTAGGTTCACCTATTATACATTTTGGTGAACCTGACATATGACATTTCCCCTTTTTATTTTGGTGTTTATATCTCCTTTATATGTATTTCATTATTACATTTGATACATTTAGTTTTATTTTTGCATTCATTGATAAAAAGAAAAAATAAATAAAAACTACATATTATTCATAGTTTCATTTTTGTAATACATGTTAAAAACAATAAAAATCCAAAAATATTTTCTTTTCACGCATTTTTATTTCCTTTTATGCTTTTTTTCATAACATTAGCTTGTTTCGTTACAAAATGTTTGATTTCTTTGTCCAAAATTGTACTGCTTTTGATGATCCATTTAGTGGAAAATACTTTTATATGATGGATGAAGTCCTTGATGAATTCATCTCTACTAAGTCTTCATCTATACCTCCTAAACTCTCCTTTTGTCAAAATTTAATTAATTTTATACAAGAATTTAGGATTTAAAATAATCCCCTCTATGAACCAATCAATTATTTCTCTCCCAAATATTCTCTCCCTCATGAGAATATATTGATGCAAGAACCTACTTTTAAACATTATCTCAATGATATTCCTCTTTGGGATGAGCCATTGGAGAATGACGCCGATTATTCTCATGATATGTACATCCCCCATGAGAATACCTTTGTGAAAGAGGATGATTTTGTGGTGGAAAAGGGTGATATGATTGGCATTCCCCTGATGACACTTCTCCTATCTACTTCACTCATCTTCCCTCTAGAGATGAAGCACACATAAGTTATGATTTTTCCTCTTCTAAAACTACCTTATAAGTAGAGGATGATATCCTTGATTCTCTTCCTTTTCCAAATGAATATTTTTGGAACAAATAACTTAATCAATTCAATACCATTCAAGATACCCCTCAAAAAAAACCATTGATTGTTGTAAAAGGTTTTATGCAACCCGATTATCATGCAATACTATACACATATACTAAAGAGGATAATATCCTTGATGTATTTCCTTATAAATATTCAACCTTGGTACATAAGGATCCTAATAAAAATAAACCTATTCAATCTCCATTTCCTTATTTAATTCTTTCTCAACTCCTCAAGATGATGATTAAGGAATGTTAGACTTCACACAAACCTTTTGTCTTGAATTTGAGAACCAAACACCTTATTCTGACACGTGCATGGATATTGATTGGTCTTCTTTTTATTTCAACCCAATTCCACCCAAAAGAGACCTTTATCCTTTTGATACATCAAACCTTCCTAGTGTACATGGTATAGGATGTTTTCAACAAAGCATTAAAAATAATGAGAAATCTAAATCACATTTTGTAAAAGAAACTCTAGGTTTCCAACCTTCCCATTTGTCCAATCAATCTATAAATACCTCTCCTAATATCTCATCACAACAAGAGAATATTTTGTGTGAGCTTCTTAAAGCCAACTTAATTACTCTTCCTTTTAAAAACAAATGAAAAAATAGCAAACACAAACAATAAAATTATTCCATTTGTATGTATCATCAAATTAATGGACATGAGACTAATGAATTTTATGATTTGAAGTGTAAAATTCTAGAATTCATTGATTTTGGTATGATTCAAATGAAATATAACAATGGATGGAACCTTTTTCAAGACCATTCTAAATAACATATATGTTCCTATTATGTTTCTCCTCACTATGTGGCATTGCTAGCCTATCCTTTAAGGGGTTATTTTCATTTATGGTAGTATAATTCTAAGGTTCAATCATACTTGGTGAGAAACACAATAGTCCTTATTCCTTGTCTCCTCACTTGGGGGGAAAGGCTACTTTTTCACTCTCCTATTTATCCCAAGGACCCATTTTATCCCTTCATTTACTCATTTCTTTTATAACATGATATCCTTTCTTGCATGCATTTGTTGTTTTACATAAGAATCTTCTCTTTTTCAAGAGATTTACATCCGTAGTTGCAACCTTATGCTCACTTGAAAGAACATATCTATTATAAATTAATTTTCACTTAGGGGGCATAATGTTTCATCCTTTGTCAAGTATTCCCTTACCTAGAAATGTGGTAGGTGTGTATACTTGATCTTCCTTCCTATTTTTCTCTTCCTTTCCAATAGATCTAATATCCCTTGTTCACTTTCTTCTTTTATAACATGATTTCCTTTCTTGCATGGACTTTTTTTTTACACAAGGATCTTCTCTTTTTTAGGGGATTTACATCATGAGTTGCAACCTTACGCTTGATTGAAAGTGCATGTCTATTAAAAAAGATCTATCACATAAGGCATATAATGGGTTATCATTTACCTTACCTACATTATTAGGGGGCAAGGTTTCATTTCTCAATCTCTTATTCCTTTCTAAGGATTCACTTTCTCTAGATGATTTGGTCTTTATTTATCACATGGTATCGTTTATGGCATGGAGTTGTTTATTTACATAAGGGTCTTCTATTTTTAAAGAGATTTACATCCCGAGAGACAAACTTTTTCCTTTCTTTCAAAGTTCATGTCTATCCTAAACAAATTCCCTTACTTCGGAGCTTAAAGTGTGTTACCCTTTATCAAGAATCCATTTTCACCTAGAAATAGGGGTCATAAAAGGGTGCATTCTTGTTCTCCTTCCCTCTTTTTCTTGAAGATGTTATATTTTTTCAAGATCTCCTCTTGAAGGTAGATGTCTTGCAGCCAAGATCTCTTCCTTTCAAGGGCCCTTTTCCACAAGAAAAATATCCTTTCACGATTATCTATTTTCTTAGATAACAAGAGTTGTCACTCTTTTATAAGTTTATGGCATAAATATTTCCTTTAAGGATATCTTCTTGTTGTTGGAAGTAGTTATCCTTCATTTTATTTCCTTATTATGTCACCTATGGTTCATCCTAAGGAGGTGGGCATACATATGGCCTCCCTTGTACATTATGCAGTTTTTTTTCTTTATTGATCCCTAAGGAGACAATTATTTCCTTAAGACCAATCATCCTTTTTGGATCCCCATGGAGACAATGCTTTTTGTAGGAATTATCTGTTAGGATTGGGTAATATTGAGAGGGGGGTGAATTAGTATTACAACACTTATTAAAAAATTTCAGCCAATTAAACATTAACCATATACTTGCAAAAATGAAAATAAAATAATAAAATAAAACAGTACTCATAACACCATAATTTTTTCTCGAGGAAACCTTATCCAAGGGAAAACCCCGGTGGGGATGGTACCCACAAGCATGCACTAAACTATAGTGTCCCTATTAGGAGACCTAGCCCTATTAGGAGCTGAATATTACATAGTACATTTCTTTGTTAAAGGAATTACAACCCTATTAAAGGTATACAACACCCTGTTAGGGGCCAGCTAAGCTTACAACTCTTACAATATACTTCTGTTTAAAAAATGTTCTTAGTAATGAACAAAACAAGCATCTCTAATGCTTCTATAGTTCATTTCATAGCTCATCAATGATCTCTATCATTCTCTTCTCTGTAATTCACATGTCATGCCATCTATCCAATCATCTCTCATCTACTATATCTTTTCTCAACAAAAAGTTCTCCACACACATATATATATATATATATATATATATATATATATATATTATCTCTTAACCAAATATTACTTAGTTGGCTCTCAATACAAAATACATTTAATAAAAAAAATATAAAATGCAAAGCCGAAACTCTTACATATCTAAGTGTAGGTTCTCAAAAACCATAATCCAACTCCAATTGCCAAGAGTCCATGTCATACTCTTTGAATCATTGCTTCTATCCAACTACTCTATATCATTGTTCTGCTGCTGTCTATCTATCTTCAAATCTCTCTAAGTTGTTGTAATCATTAAAAAAACAAAATAGATCTTAGGCAGAGGTCACATATACCTCATACTATCTTTCTCTAAGCTTGATTTCCATAATTCATCGATCTCGATCTTCGATACCCAAAATACTTCAGTAACTTTGGTCTTGTACTTAGTCAATTTTAGAGTCATCAAAACTCAACTTCATAGGAATCAATCTATAACCTAGATGTGTCACCATAAATGAAAACCAAAAAATTAATCTCACCATGCAAAATAGATCACTTACCAACAATCTCTCCCTTTGGCATTGATGGCAACACTTAACAAAAAAAACTAAGTGTTCTAACAAACTGTCTTTCTTTCTCTATTTTGTTTTTCTCTTTTCTTCTCTTATATATTTTCTCCTTCTCCTTATTCATTTTAATCTTCTCTCTTATCCTATTCATTTTTATTCTCTTCTCCCCCTTTGACAACAATGACAAAGGTTCATACAAAGTAATGAAATTTAGTGCTTGCTCATCAGTTTTAGAACATCTTGAAAGGAATCTTCGAAGATCTTCACTTATGTACCCCATGACTTCAGAAATAGTTGACTAAAATGAAGTATTACATTCAATACAAATGATGTAGTCTCTACTTATTTCAAATCTATAGGAATAGATTTAGTCACTGCATCTATTGTCTTCTCCAAGTCTGATAGGTGTGCTTCAATTATGGATAGCTTAGGAGTTATTAAACTCTTCAGAAAATTGAATCTAGTCAGTACTATCCCTTTATCATTATCCAATACATCTAATTTTTCCACAATTCTTGTTACTTCCTTGTCTAATTTTGTTACAGATTGTGAAGAGGTCTCACAACTATCCATCATACTGTTCAAAGTTTCCCTTTCCTTGGCAATGATGTCTTCAATGTTCTAAACATGCGTAATAGGATTCATGCAGTAACTAAATAGCTTTCTTCCATGTCCAATGAAACTCTTATCATTTGTTGTAGTGGTTTTCAAAATTCTCAATTCCCATGAGATGGACTTGCAAACTTTGGATAACTTCTTCTCTGAGTAGTTCTTCTCTACCTTCTCCTCTGCAATCTTTATCAAACTCTCATAATAGCCATCAAATTCATCAAGTGTTATCTTCAGGTTTTCAATGTCATCTTTGTTCTTGAAAACAATAGGTAGTAGAAGCAATTTGTTCATAGTATAAATTGCTCTGGTTATTACCTTAGCCTTTTTGTCTCCTTTTTGTTCTGATCTCTCCTTGGCTTTAGTAAGTGCAATAAAAGCCAATTTCACTAGCTCATCCTCTTCCATGCAATCAACATCAACATCTTTTGTACTATCTTTTCTTGCCAAAAATGAAATAGAAGATGTGATTACCTCATTTTTAGTCTGATCTTTTTCTCCCTATTCTTTATGTCCTTCATCTTGTATTGTTTCACTCTGCTATTTCTTTTTCTCTTCTTCCTCTTTCTGTTCTTCTTCCTCAGCAATTGTGTTGTCCATACTTTTTGCAAATGGGTCCTTCTCATCTTTAGAGGTGTCAAGTGTTATAGGTACACCAGAAACATAGAAATATGGTTGAGTATTAACTTCTCTCTTCTCATCACTTGCCTCAGCTATCTTCAAACTCTCTCCCATTCCTAAGTTTGTAGGAAAAGTGGTTTTAGGAAGTGGAGTCTCCTCAGGAGTAGCATTCATCAATATTTTCTCCAGTGCTTTCTGAGTCTCCTCAGTAATTTCATCATATCTTCTTGCCATGATTTTTCATTAGTCTGATCTTAGTTCTCAACAAAGGTTTCAATTCTTTGAGTATTTTGTCCCTTTCTTGTAAATATATCACAGGTAGCATGTTGTCAATTTCTTGATTTCTGATTGTTTCATCTTCAATTTGTGCAAAAATTTTCCTTGTCTCTAATCTCCCATATAAATCTTTAGGTACACTGCCCTCAATTTCCAATAGAGTCTTTTTGAAAACAAGTAAGTGATTAACCATGATATCTTCAATCTTAAGTTTGTTTGTATCCGCATACATGTCGTAGTATCTATTTACTGTAACTAGCTTTCCTTTCTCAATGGCTCTTTTCTCAATCATCTTCATGTCAAGCTTCCATATATGTTTCTCAATTTTATTTTTCTTCTCTTCTATTACAATGCTTGGTTTCATAGCTAATGTATTCCTGCTAGATCTGGTGTTTACTCTAGGATTAATCTTCTCAGCTTACAATGTCTATTGTGATGGAGGAGGTGGATTGTCTACCATTACTACTTCAGGAGTGGGAAGGGCTGTAGTACTAGCACTTGCCAATCTAGAAGATCGCTCATCCATTTTCCTTTTCACTTCTTTCACTTCTTCCTTTGTTAGTCCTGCCTTTACACCACATTCATGCACAAGGTTATCAATATTCCTTTTCCTTAGACCTCTAGTCTGTTCCTCTCTTACCTTAGCTTATTTATCCTCATAGGTTCCCCATCTTTCTTCTGATGTGTCAATCTCATATGCAATAACATGTTCAAATTGCATAGTGAGTACCTCTGAACTTACCTCATATCCCACAGGATAAGACCATTTCTTCCTTGGTGTGACTGCCTCAAAGCATACACAATCAATTTCAACCATGAAACAAATTGTATCCTTATACTTCTCAACTATGTCATCATGTATCCTATATCTGTCTTTCATCTACCTCTAAAGAATTTTTATCATTCCAAATAGTTCACCATCAACCCATGTTCTATTCTGTCTTCTGTAACTCTGTGTGATCTGAATACCAGTAGGTATCCCTAATTTCCAACCACTAGGGTGCATACCTGGGAATTTTTGTTCAATGTGAATAAACATATGTACCAATAGTGAGCCAAATCTGAAGGTCTTTTGTCTGTCTTTCTTTACTAGTTTTACATTCTCAAGAAATTGTTGTGCTAACACTTCGCATAGGTTATATTTTACATTTTCTTTTACCATTCTCCATTCCATCATGATAACTCCTGTAGATACCAAATTAGGTCTACTACTATAGTATAATTTATAGCAAAGTATCATAGCAATTCGTCTCACATCTTGCCAAAAGATGTCATTCACAGTCATTGCTCGTCTGTGCCATTTAGAGTGTGTTAGGGTTTTGACTTGATTCTTCACATCTTTTTTTGTAATAGGAACAATTCCAGTGTTCTCCAATCCAGTAATCTCATGAATCAAATCATTGCAAATCTTCATAGGCGGCTCACCTATCCAAATGAATTGATCATGCACTCTTCTAAATAATATCTTGAACCATTCTTCTTCGTCAAATTCATATAAATCTAGAATTTTAATAATACTCAACTAATCAATGTGTTTGTACTCATCTCTCATAATTCATTTATCATTCATATGCTCCATCTCAGTACAAATATCATTAGTGCCTAGTATATCATACTTACAATGAATGTAAGCCCTAATATCTTCTACGTGTAAAACTTCATAGGGTGTTCAAGAAAATGCTCCTTTGGGATATTCTTCACAATATTTTAATGAATTTTTCTTGAACTTATACCTAGGTAAATCTACAACATCATAAATAATAGTTGCATCCATATCTAGATGATGTAAAAACCTCTTTCACACTGAATTCTAAATTTTCCGCTTCAATCGATCACACAAGGAAAATGTAGGATAGACTGAATCTCTCTGCTCTTTGATCTCCTTAGGTCACTCTTCATCAAATGGTGAAGAAATAGATCTTCATATGGTGTTTTATACAATGTTTAATTTATAAAAGTTCACTTTATCCAATATTGTCCAGACGGCTATAGATCTGGTGATCAAAATATATGCGTCAGCTGATGTTGCGCTCTTTATCCAATGCTCTCCCTAAGGCCATGATCAGCCAATTAGGTCGATTCTACTTTACTACCATCAGGAAAAGATCCAATAGCATCTATCGTCTCTCCTTGAACCAATGTCTCACTTTTTTCTTTGATCTCCTATATCTTACCACTATTGTTATCTTCTTCTTTCTTAAAAAAACTGTCAAAATCATTCTTCAAATCTACAACACTCTTACTAATATCATTTCCATTATTCTGCTATATGACCTAGATTATTGCATTTGTAACATATAGGAGGTCTTCTTTTCTAATTTACTTGCAATTTATAGTACTTCATAATGTGTACAATGTTACTACATTTGTAGCATGTAGGTTTCACTGTAGGTTCTCTTCCATTGTCTTGTCTATATCCAGATTAATTAGGTTTCCTGCATTCTTCTTTCTTGTGCCCATATCCATTACAATTAAAATAATAGCTCCAGAAAAGGTCTTAAAAGGGGAATTACCTCTATAGTCTCTTTTCATGTGTCCAAACTTTTTACATCCAAAGAATCTACCTCTGAAGGGTCTGCTTTGCTCTCTAGGTTCTTCAATAGTAGGATTTTCAGCGTCAATATTTGCAATAGATTTCTCTTCCTGATTCTTTGAGCATTCAGCTTCATTGAAGCCAATACTAGTCATATTACCTTTAGGTTTCTATCTATCTCTTTGTTCATCGATCAAATCACTGCTGGTGTGAAGTTTCTCAATGTGTTTCTTTGCCTCAACAAGTTCACCTTTTATAATCTGATTGTATTTCTCCAGGTTTTAGATACTTGATTTTGTAGTTGTCAACCTCATTCTTCATTTGTTCGAATGCACTATTCAAGGTTTCTTCAATCTTCTTCTTAGCATCCTTTTGTAACTATATCTCTTTAGTCATATCTTCATTCTCAAGTTTCAAGGTTTCATTTTCTTCTTAAAGTTGCTTCATTTGACATGAATTGTCTTTGTCTGAATCTTGTTTTATTTGAACCACAAGATCATGTCTCTAACTTCTGGAAAGTTCAGGTTGTTCTCTGAGTTTCCTTATAAATTTCTTAGCTCTTCGCATGTTAAATCTCAATTGTCCATTCTCTGCTTTTGCTTTATCAAGATCTTCAAGTGCAGCATCAAAGTTTTCTTGCAAACTGTCCAAATCCATTTGGATCTCCCTTAAGTTGTTAGAATTTCTCTCCAAGGGCCAAAATATCTAATACCAATTGTTAGGATTAGGTAATACTGAGAGGGGGGTGAATCAGTAGTACAACACTTATTAAAACTTTTTAGCTAGTTAAACATTAACTATATACTTGCAAAAATGAAAAGAACATAAGAAAATAACACAGTACTCATAACACCATAATTTGTTGTCGAGGAAACCCTGGCCAAGGGAAAACTCTAGTGGGGATGGTACCCACAAGGATGCACTAAAGTATAGTGTCCCTGTTAGGAGCTGAATATTACATAGTACATTTCCTTGTGTATCATCTTAAAATTGAAGCACTTCCATTTTGGTAGGTTTAAAACCCTTGTTTAGTACACTTGCACATTAGATTTGCATTTAGGATGCATATGCGCTTGATTCTACATTTCTAGGTGAAACTAGGGTTAGGATCCTATGGATCCTCCTTAATTTCCTTTTTTGTGGCTCCATTTTTAGCTAGAGCCTATGTATTGGCTCTCCAATTCTTCATCATACCTCTTCTTTGGCCTATGTTCCTCTATCCAGTATCCTGGTGTGTTTTCTCACCTTACTAGGTCCCCGACTGACCTGGGAACCCTACAGAATTCCCAAGGAGACCTGCTTGAAACCTCAGGTCATGGTTGAAGTTGATTCTAACCTAGGTCAGAATCAAGGTCAGCCTTGACCTAGGTCAATTTCAAGGTCTTCCTTGACCTAGGTCAAGGTTGAGGTTGACCTTGACCTTTGTCAGGTGTTGGTCCCCGCATTCAAATCTGGAGCTTATCAGGATTCTAAACTTAAAAATAGGTCCCCAGGTCCGGATGCGGAAGTGTTTTCCCCAATATTCAAATTAATACATCCCCTCCTTGATTGGTGATTGTAATTGGACCATAATTCAAGGTGAAATTTGAATTTGGGTCCCTTGCATTGCCCTAGGAAGTCTATATTGAGATCTCTATATAAACACTCTCTTTTGGCTTCATTTCTTCATGAGAGAAAATCGTAAGATGATATGATGCAATTATGATTATGACACGATGATGATGTAAGAAAGAAAGAGGATTATATAGAAGAAAAATATATGATGATTCATTTATACATACAAGCATTTTTTTGGACAAGCTATTGTGGATCTTCTTTGGAGCAAGAGAGAGTTCTTCCTTCCCTTCCTTCTTCTTGGATCAACCATTTTCAAAATTCAAGAATTCAAAAAATACTATCATGGGGTAGAAACTACATATTGTGAGTTTGGTAGGAATAATTTAGCCTTGGGGGCTTGGTATGCTTTCTTTATCATATTCAAATCTATGCATTTCTTTCTCATTTTCAATCCATGTTAGGGTTTTAATCTAGAGGATTAGATCTTGACATTACACATTCGAAGCTCTTTTCAAGAGAAACACACACACATACATTCTACTATATTCGGCTATTCTTGGAGGTGGAGATCACCAAAATGGGGTTTTTACTAAGGCAAAACCCTATATACTACCCAGAAACCCCTCTTTTTCAGATATTGGCAGGTTCTATTTTGGGAGGTACAAGTTTAGAATAGTGGATCAGAGTGCAGATTTAGATACCCTTTTTGGCAAACTTTCAAGATCCAAAATAAGATTTCCTTTCAGAGACTTTTTAGGTCAATTCTACCCTAGGTTGGAATCGGAAATTCTAGGTCAATGGTGACATTGACTTGAGGGTCAAAATCAGAACTATGTCAAAACAAAAAAAAAATTTCTGGGTTTTGTTTGTCTCTGCATTTCTGTTCCAGATCCGGTCTCATATTTTCCAGAAACTCAACATAGGCTTCAGAAAAATGGAATTCCTAGATCTGCTATGATGTGAGGTAGATATTTTACTCCATTATTCTTTGCAATTATTTTGAAGCTTTACATCCCTTATCATAAAAATTAAATGTAAATGGTTGAATATAGCACAAGGTCTCTTTTATATGCAAATCTCTATTGTACAAACCCTATTTAGGAGACCATCCAAATTTATACCTTACATTTTGGTGAACCTGTGATAGAAAACTCTTTCTCTTTGGTGTTAAATTTACATTTTATGTTAGGTCTTCCATGCATATAGAAGTAGTTTTTCTTTTATGCTCTTGCATTTATATTCCAAAAATATATAAAAATTACAAAATTTCTTAAAAAACACAAAAACATTTACATGCTTGTAATTTTATTTTGTGTTCAACATGTATGATTTTTGTTTTGAATACTTTGATGATGATTTTATTGTACAAGAGAGTAGATCCCTTAATGAGATACATGGAAGTGAGCATTAAAATAGTTCGAATGAGTTCCCCGTGGATCCTATTCCTATTTCATCCTCCTCCACAACTTCTCCAATTGACCTTTACCATTGGGTGTGTGCATGGTTACCTTCATGTTCCAATATTTTCAACATTGAGGCACCTAGAATGTTATTCCCTAAACCTTTAATGACAGTAAAAGGATTTCCTTGAATAACTATTAAGGGTAAACCTAAAGATCCTTTGGATTTCTTTGATAACACAGATTCTGTTTCACGTGCTTATCGCACAAAGAATAATCCTCAACCAATTGTCCTAGCTTCTTTACCTCCTTCTCAACTTGCGCTTCCTCAAGCACCTAGGTTACCTTCTTCCTTTAAGGAGTATGACTTAGTTGATCAATTATATGCTACTCTGGCTAAGATATCTGTATGGGAATTACTTCAAACTTCTCCTACATATCATGAGGCATTGCAAAAATATTTATCTACTCTTCCTACTCCTAATCATGAGAATATTCATTCATTTTTGGAGTGCATGCATACTATGCCTTCTGTACCTCCTATTGTGTTTATTGATGATGATTTACCTTCTATTGAGGTGCAGAATCAATATGATGCTCTTATGGTTGTTGTTTCTATCAATAAAAGTATCATTCACAGAACATTAATTGACAATGGATCTAGGCTTAATGTTTATAGCATGGATATGCTTAAGGCAATTAAGGCCGATCTTTCAACTATTCAACTGGATAATATCCCTATTCTTGGATTTGATAACATTGCAAAGAAAATTTTGGGTATAATTACGCTACCTATTAAGGTTGGTCCAGTCCTTCTCAACAAACCTATTCATGTTATGCCTGGACCTCTCAATTATAACCTTTTTTTAGGAAGACCTTGGTTACATACTATGCATGTGATTCCTTCTACTCTTCATCGTAAGGTTAGGTTCATTTATAACAATCTGATGTATACACTACATGCGGATGATGTGCCAAATCCTTGCCTAAATGAAAAATATGCTAAGGTCCATGAACTTATACCACCAAGTAAGGAACCTGTGAAACCACCCGAAGTTAAAAAAGTTGAAACTCCATCTTCTTCTTTAACAGGAGATGATTGGGGAACATTGGATTTTAATCCTTCTTTTATGGGAGAATATAAAGTTTCTGATTTAGATTTTATGAAAGAATAAAGTGGGTTTGAAAAACAATTTTTTATTCCTTCTCCACTTTCTGAGGAATTAAAAAGTAACTTTGTTGCTGCTTCACTTACAGAAACAATTGAGACAATAAAACCAGATTGCTATGACATTGTGACATATGCCGCTCCTTAACTCAATCTCATATGGCCAATAGATATGGTCCCAATTAACATTTACTTAGGAAATTAGGATTAAATGGGAAAGGATGTGGTAAATATGAACAAGGTATACAAGTGCTCTTGGACAATGAAGTTTATGATTATACTTATGGGTTAGGATTCAATCATTATAAACAACCATAAAATTTTCCTCTTAATGTGAATCATATTTGTGGTAGACATTTGAAGTTGGTTAATCTGCTTCTCCTTGACATGGAACAAAACCCTAGTTTGGATATTTTTCATGAGGATGAAGCCCTAGCCAATTTTTAGGGGCTTATCAAGATCTACCTATGTTTCATCATAAAAGAAGAAAGCCTTATTGTCTGAATAATGAAGCCTATTTTGGAGAACATGATGAACATGATATTTCTCATTTTCCAATAGATTATCCCATGCAAAGTAATTTATTAATAACTAAGACTATTGAAGTTCAGGTAGATGTGAATGACTCTGAAAAAACAATCAAAATTGGGAAATGTTTGAATCAAGATGAACATGATCAGTTGGTTTCCCTCTTACTTGAATATAAAGATATATTTTCTTGGATGTATTCGGGTATGCCAGGTATAGATCCTAAGATTGTTACTCACAATATTATTCTCAAACCTAATGCTAAACATGTGAAACAAAAAATATGAAAGATGAATCCGAGCATTGCCTTGTTAGTTAAATCTTAAATTGAAAAATTATTAGGTGTTGGGTTCATCCACTCTATTGATTACTCTAAATGGATTTCCAATATTGTGGTTGTTTCTAAAGGAGAAAATAAGATAAGGATGTGCACTGATTTTTGATATTTAAATAAGGCATCCTTAAAAGATGATTTCCTGTTACCTAATATTGATATGATTGTGGATTCGACAGTGGGTCATGCTTTATTATCTTTTATGGATGGTTTTTGGGTTATAATAAAATCTTTATTCCTATTGAAGATCAACTTAAAACCACATTTATAACACCTTGGGGAACATTTTGTTGGTTCATGATGCCCTTTAGATCAAGAAACGCGGGAGCAACTTATCAACGTGCTATGACTTTGATTTTTCATGATTACATTCATAAGATTATAGAAGATTATGTAGATGAAATCTTGGCAAAATATATACAAAGAGAGGATCATGTGTTTATTTTAAGGCAAATATTTGAAATAATTATGAGTTATAATATGAGATTGAATCCTAAGAAATGTTCTTTTGGAGTTGATTCTGGTAAATTATTAGGATTTATAATCTCTAAGCGAGGCATAGAGGTTGATACTAAAAAGATTGATGCTATTGTTAACATGCCTCCTCCTAAGAATATTTCTCAATTACGTAGTTTACAAGGAAAAATACAAGCTATTCATCACGTTGTTTCTAACTTAGTTGATAGAACTTTTCCTTTCAGCTCCTTGCTTAGAAAAGATACCACTTTTTCTTGGAACTAGGAATGTAAACAATCCTTTGAGAAATTTAAGGAATATCTTGCTAATCCTCCTATTCTACAACCTACTCAATTTTATAAACCCTTCTATCTATATACTTCTACTACTTCTCATGTTGTGAGTGCATTGTTGGCTCAACATGATAGCGAAGGTAAGTAAAGACCAGTGTACTACATTAGTCAGACCTTACTTGATTATGAAAGAAGTTGGAAAGGCAATGCTTGGATTTAGTTTATGCTTTTCAAAAACTTAGGCATTACCTTTTGAATGTTGAGGTCAATGTGATTGTTAAATTTGATCCTCTAAAACACCTTTTCTCAAAAACTGATCTCTCTGGCCGTTTGGCAAAACAGGTGATGTTACTTACAGAATTCGATCTTAATTTCATTCTTCAAAAATCAATTAAAGGACAAGCTTTAACTGATTATTTAGCTGAAGCTCCTTGTCCTTATTCTGATACAAGTGTTACCTCAATAGAATTCCCTGATGAGAACATTTTATCTATTAAGAAAGAAGATATTTGGGGGCATTATCTTGGTCCCTCCTACAAAGAAACCGATCCCTATATCATATAAATTGACCTTTCCTTGTACTAACAATATTGCAGAGTATGAAGCTCTTGTTGGAAATATGGATGGAGTAACTGAGAGGGGAGGGGTGAATCAGTTACCACAAAAATAAATCCACAAGTCCCTTAGATGTCTTCAATATATATTGCTGTTACTCGGTAAATTGACCTTTTAT
>MU225240.1:7599424-7630901 GCA_018584345.1 Thuja plicata
GAGTGCTCGGTAGACTCTGTAAATTGCTTCTCTTACCGTCTGAACTCGGTAGACTCGGTAAACTGCTTTGCTGAACATTCTTAGCTTGGTAGACTCTGTCTGATGACTGATATGACATTCTGAACTCGATAGACTCTGTCTGATGACTGATATGACATTTGTGTAACATCAAGGACAACACACAATTTAAATAATTGTTTCCAACAGCTCTTATAGCTGGCTTACCGAAAGATTCATCCCTTCATATTAAAAACATGGAAATCTATGGGGATTCACAATTGATTGTTGAAAAAATCAAAGGAGGTTGTTAGACTAAGAATGATAAAATGACACAATATAGATATTTGGTTCTTGATATTCTTTCACAATTTTCTTCTTATACGATTTAGACCCTACCTAGGAAAGATAATCGACACGTGGATGCCATGGCAAGCGTATCTTCTTTGGTTTGTCTCAAGAATAATGCCGAAGACCATCAATTTAATATACATACTCTTAAACACCCTGAAATTTCTAATAGGGTTGCTGCTGATTATTTTAACTTGCATTTGGATGAATGGTATTCACATATGTTTCATTTTTTGAAAGATAATACCTTTCCGCAAACGGTAACAAGGAACATGCGTAATAATATTAGGAAGCTTGCAGCCCATTATATAATTTTGGGAGATACGCTTTAAAAACATTCTTATAATGGTTTTCTATTAAAATGTCTTGGTAAAATCAAAATTCTGATAGCTTTAGCAAAAGCTCATTCTGGTTCTTGTGGGGGAAATTTTGGCAGGAAATCTTTATTTATTAAACTTTTCAGAATGGGATACTATTGGAAAACAATGGAACAAGATTCTTTTGTGTTTGTTAAGAAGTGTCCTCAGTGTTAGCAACATGGTAATTTAATTCATGCTCCTACTCGTGAACTTTGTAATAAAGTTGCTCCATGGCCTTTTAGTATTTGGGGTTTTGATCTTATTAGAAAAATCTCACCAACTTCTTCTCAAGGACATACGTACATCATGATGACTACAAATTACTTTACGAAGTGGGTAGAAGCTATTCCTCTCCATTCTACTACTGCGGATGTTATTTTTGATTTTATCCTTAATCATATTATAACACAATTTGGTATTCCTTCAACAATAGTTTCAAATAATGACACTTCTTTCAAGAATAAAGAAGTCACAAAATTCTTGGATAAATATTGTATTCAACATAGATTTTCTACTCCCTAATACCCTCAATCTAATGGTCAAGCCGAAGCATCAAAAAAATTTATTGAACAAATCTTAAGAAAAATGGTTAACAAGTATGCGAAAGATTGGCATACTCAACTTACTTATGCTTTATTGGCTTATAGGACTAGTGTTTGTACTTCCACGGGTACTTCTTATAATCTTGTTTATGGTACTGATGCTATTATGCCCTTAGAATTAGAAATACCTTCTTTGCATGTTTCATTTCATGGGATAATTGACAAGTATTACAGGAATTAGAAATGTTGGATGAACAACGGATAAATGCTTTGGAACATATTAAGGCTTATCATAAATCACTTCAGAAATAGTATAATCATAAGGTGATTGAACGATCATTCTTGGTGGGTGATTTAGTCTTGTATGAAAATCAAAGGAATGTGAATGATTTACCTAGTGAAAAAGGGAAGTTTATCCCTAATTGGCTTTGAGCTTTCATAGTAATTGAGGACTTTACTTCAGGTGCTTATAAGATTGCTGATATGAATGGTGTCCCTCTTAAGGAACCTATTAATATTATGCATCTTAAACATTATTATTCCTAAATATGTCATTCTTTCTTTATGTATTTATGTATTCCTTATAAAATAGTTAGGTCTGTTTTATAGGTTATGTAATGTGAATGCATTCATACATAATTTCATTCTTTCTTTATGTTAATTTTTTTGTGTATTGATGAAAAGTACAATTAATCAATCATAAAACTAACTAGGCAAAAAAAAAAATTCATATATATAAACTTTCATGAGTTTGGTACATATATGGCACATGTGTCGTGTCTATCAATCTCTATCTCTATGCTCTGAGGGTCGGTGGGTCCCAACTCTCTCTAATATTGTTATGCCCTGCATACCTGTCCCTACATTTTGTTGGAAAAATGTTGGGTCCCCCTTTTCGCTTTTGCCTTGTTTCTTTTTCTTTGGTTTTCTTCAAGCCTTTGCTTCCACAGGGTCATTTTATTTTCCTTTTTTGTTTCTCTTCCTCTGGGACCCGATCCCAGAGTGTTTTTGTTTCTTTGTGCCAGCCAGATTCTGGACTCCAGGATTCTTTGTCACTACTTCCTCTTTTGTTAGAGGGTGTGGTGGCATGGGATCCCCAGGCCTGGAGTCTGGAGGTTTTCCTTTTCCAAGATTTGTGGAAGGAAGCAATACATTTTAACCTTGGGGTATAAATGAAGTTTCACTTATAATTTTTACATTTACCATGAACAAATTACCCAGAGTGAATTAAGAGCAATTAAGAGAAAATTTGTGCTAAGTGTGATTTTCTTTGGAAGGTTTAACAATGTTTAGCAGTGAAGTTGGTATTCGAGCTTGTGCATGTTTTCAACTTTCCTACAAGGTTTTTGGTGTTTGTGGTGCATGAATCTTTCTAGATTGTAGAGCACCTCCCATGATCCTCCTCCCACATTTCCTATTTTCAAGGTAGTCCCTTCGACTTCTTCCTGTTCTCTTTTTTTTTTGCTTCATTCTTTCTTTTCTAGTCTTGTCTTCATTTTTGTTTGCTTTGTCTTCTAGTTTGTCATCACCTCCCACTAGTGGGATGGATCTGCAGGAGGGTTTTCCACCTTCCTTGCGCTGTATTTTCCTTTAAATAGTGTAAATCCTTGTAAGTTCTGTAATTACTTGTAATTTTTGTGTAAATTGTCATAATTTCTCTGCAAATTGTAGATAGTCTGTAGGATAGGGTCGTTTCCTATAAATTTTGCCATTCTTCAGCTTCCCATGTAAACTGGGTCTATATATTAGTTTGTATATTATTGTGTTTGACCCTTCCTATGGTGATCTCACCACGCTCTCCACGTTGTATACCCTAAATCTCAAGCTCGCCCACCTAGTGTCCGCCTGGTTTGAACTCAGCACCTCGCCTGGTTGAGCAATGGTAGTTTTCTCTCTCCTTCGTCGCTTCATCATTGATGGTAGGATTAAACTCCCCATGTGTGAGAATTCAAAACTATCCCATCTAGCATTCAATTCATCTATGTCCAGACAACTATCACCATTAATGCTATTACATCATTTATTGTGTGGCCATGTGACAACCCATGTCAGCCCAGTATGGCTCACTGCTCGGTCACTTTGATAACGGATAGTTTCTCCAAACTTTAGGTGCTGAGAAGTCCATGGGCCTTTATCCCATTTTTTGAATAGACCAAAATCCTTGGAGCCCTGGGTGTCGATCAAATTCTTAGTAAGTTGTTAATAGTTATATTTACGGGATTTGATGTGGACTAACATCTTTTGACAATAGGTGTGAAATGGTGGTGAGCTCTCTGGAGTCCATAAAATCAATATATATTTTATCATGTGTATTAATGGTTGTTCGGTCTTGCAGGTTGTAGATTATCCAACAAATAATGTCTAAAGTAAAAACCCCTCCTGGAAGTCTGGAACTTCTGACTACCTCCACTCGGGTGGCCACTAAGACAAAGGCAGAGAAAATGTTGGCCAAGCTCCTGTTAACATCCAAATACCCAAGGGATGGTGTCCTTGTGGGATCCAAATTGGATTCCAAACTTCAAGATATTACCAATACAAAGGCCAGACAATGGGCAGAACTACAGGGCCTTGTCCAGACGATGTATCAACAATGATCTATCGGGGATGACAAGGAAAAGAATGTGGCTGCCTTCGACATGATCAAAGCCTCCTATTTCCCCTGCTTGGTACAGGCACTAGAGCTAATTCTCCACCTAGCAAAGCACTAAAACGCCCCCACCTGGGTTGTTTTTCTTGTTGCTTCCCTCCCACTGGATTACCCAGCAACCATAGTTACGCTTGATGCTGCCACCTTTCCTTTAGGACTGGGGATTCCCCAGTTTAGAAATGCTATTGCTATCTCCCAGTCGAAATCATTGAAGGAGTTTGAGAAAATTCCACAACTTGCATGGTAGCATCTCAATTCTTACTGGTTGAAGTCCCCAAGGAGGGACTACAAGAAAATGAAGCTGGAGATCACCACTCATGGACAGACCTTTGACTGGGCGACTATTATCGCCAACCATATGGACTTCCAACTAAATAATGTCACCCAGACATCAAAGTTCCACATGACTTCATATGTATTATGGGCACTGGCACAACAGAGACCCACATTCTAGGGTTTATAGATAGTGGGAATTCTTGAGAATGGGCCTAGCTAGAATGTCTCGTGGGAACATTATCCCCAGATCCAATGGGAAGCCAGCTTCCCCAATTTTTTATAGGTAAATGACATTTTCATTTACCACAACATTTTGACACTTACTCAGGATTCTGGGTACCAACTGTCCAAGGAAGCAATGACCTTGGTGAGTTCTTACAGTAATTATTTTATTCAGTTTCAGCAACATTCTTACATTCAGGTGACTAAGCTCTCCAAAATTCCCTACCTACTCCCCAAGCATTGTGGGGATAGGATTATTCTTTTGGAGTTCTGCAGGAAAATTTTGGAACTTCATGCATTCTTTGCATTGAAGAAGGTTACCTCCATCCTATTCCCGATCACTTGCGAGAACTATTCTTGCAGTCTTACAGAGGCCAAGGAAGCCAATAATGAGTTGAAAAGTCTAGGACTGGCCAAGTTCCACCTGGCGAGGAACAATTTTGACCCACTCGGCAAGATAAGTGCAACACTAACCCGGGCATCCACACCACATGAGCCTCACATTGAGGATTTTTGGGTAGATTTCCAGGATGATTTTGACCTCCAGAATCAGAACTACACAAGGATGTCTAAAGGGATGAAGAAGAACCTCTACCTTCAGACCTTTCCAAAATATTTCTCAGATAGTGGACCTTTGGAGGACCCATCATACAAGGCAGAGGGGATCAATAAGATGGATCTCCCTCTAGTTTATTGGGACACCTTGGAGATTTTGACAATTGAGGACATTAGCCAAGGTGTCATATAGAGTAGTCATGATTACTTTGCACAAGTGTGCAAGAAAAGCACCCATAGGGGTCCAATTTTGTAGGGGTCTACTTTGGCCTCCGGAGTTGTAGGGCCGAGTAAAGATAAGGGGAAAGAAAAAGAGAGCACCCCAGCCTAGGTTGCACCCCTGGATTTGCTCCCAATTTTGGACAAAGTTCACATTCAGATGGAAGCATCCCGCCAACTAAGTTAGACATTAAGCACCCATCTTTCCCATAGACTTCTAGTTACTCTGGTGGGATCTACCCTCCTAGCAAGATCCCCTTCACTGGAAGCACTCATGAGTCAGCAGAGGGAGGCCAAGGAGGAATCTGTAGCTATTCTAGATGTTGGGGCCCCACTACAAAAAAGAAGAAAGAAGCAAAGGGTGGATCATCTGCCAAGCATAGATGCAGGTCCTGAGATGCCAAACATTCCCTAGGTGGAACTCATCCCTTCTTCTCTTGAACCGGAGGATCCTCCAGCGATCTCCCCTCCCCACGATGATTTTGATGACCTCTTCCAGATGGAAGACCTAGTGAACTTAACAGCCAATGTGGTGAGGGCAGTGGAGGAGATAGATGCACAAGAAAAAGTGGCCCAGGAAAAATATTCCCAGGAGCAGGAATAAGAAGCATGAGAAAATCTATATTAGGTGGAAGATGAGCAGCCCACAAAAGCTAGGGAACCTTAACCTTCAGAAGCAACTGTATCCCCAATTGTCACACTCCAAATGCCTCTAGTTACTCTGGATGAGCAAAGGCCCCAGAGTGTGAAATTTGACAAGGTCGTCTATGTGGCCCAACAGGTAGTTCTAGGCCAGACACCTTCAGCCTCTCCAAAATATGTGTCCTTCGAGGAGAATGTCCTAGCGAATGGCACTAAAGAAGAACAAAAATAATAGGGTGAGGGGAATAACCCCAAAAATGTGGATATTGAGGCCACAAATGTTGGAGAAGGGGAAAATCCCAGAGATACAAATGTAGATGCCACTGAGGTGGAAGATATGGGGAACCCCAGAGAGAAAGAAAAAGAGTCTGATGTGACTATGGATACTGGGGAAACACCACCACACCCAAAGGAAGACCCCAATGCCCAGGCCTTAGCAGCAAGACTGACCCAGCCACCACAATGGCTGGTGGAATCTAGAAAAAGAATGACCCTAGCTTTAGAAATTGCTCCCCTCTCCTTGGCCAAAATGATAGCCCAAAACCAAGAGGATAAGAATCCTAAGAAGGCCTAGACCATCCATACCCTCCAGAATAGTTCGGGAGGAAGTACAATCGTAATAGTTGTGACACCTCCCCTAGATGCAGACATGGCAACCGTAAGGGCTGAAGATTATATAGTTACAAAAGTTCCTCTAGGGAGGAGAGACAAACACAGAAAATTGGACCTGTTGAAAGAAGCTACTTGGGTAGTTGAGGCCTGGTACTACAAGAAGGCACAAAAGTTGAAGGAGGAAAAAGAAAAGAATTATAATCTCCTTGGGCTTCTCGTAGAACTGACATAGTTGTTGGCCAAGGTTCATCTAGAAGCCTCCACCTCCAAAACACCACTCCTGGAGGGTGATGTGGATGCTCTAAGGGCCATGAAAAAGAAGGCACAGGCTGTGGATGGGTGGATTGCTGAGCAAATCAAAGTCGTAAGGCAATTCCTGGTAGCAACACTCCCAAACCTTTGTTAGGCCAACAACCTTGTGGGTCAGGTGAACGACATTGTCTCCCTATGGGAGAAAGATATAGAAAAATATGAGGAGTGGAGATCTGAATTAGAAAAGATAATGAACTTTAGGGAGGAAGCTATTATAGAGACAAGAATTTTGGGAGAAGATCCCTTTGGATTCCTCTGGGCCCAGCACTCCAGACTTGGCCTTAAGATTGAGGTGAGCAAGTAACTGGTAGCGGCCCTAAAGAATAGAATCCCAGGAGTCCAAAATTATTTAGATTTATACATAGCATTTGTAACAAGGGTCTTGCAAGTTGATCCCTTCACTACCGAGACTTGTGCCCTAAAATATTTTGTACTGGGAAAAATTGATGAGCTGATGGAGTCCCGGTACTAGTTCGCCGGAGATTTCGACAGAGGGAAAATGTCCAGATTATCCAAGATAATGCTTTGGGCTCATGACACAGCAAAAGTGGTTGTAGAATTTAGGGAAGGGGCCAGAGATATTGACAAATAATTTGGGGTCATCAGCGACTAATGGGATTGCATCAAGGCTGTAGATGAAGATGGAATTGGCCAGATTTTGGAGGCCTTCAAAAAAACAAGGAACAATAGAGTTCTCTGGACTCTGTATATTTTCACCAGTGGGGTACAATTTTTTAAATTCATTATTCTTTGAGTGTAAGCTCCTGGACTCCAGAATTCCAGGACCAAAGTTTTGTATTCATTCACACTTATCTGCATCCAGGTTCCCAAGAGTCGAATGATCATTGTCGAGTAGTTAATAAGGGGTCAGTAGGTAGGTGATCCTGATAAGGCATCACATAGAGGGATGGCTTTGATAGATGACTCTCCTGAAGTGCCACTCCCTTATTAACTCCCTGATGTGCATCGAAGACAATGAGCCACAATCTACATTTATGACTCATGTAGTCTCGAATACCAGGATGATCAAATTTATTCTATAAATAGCCCGACACTCTTCTCTATGCGGATTCTTCAGATCTTCCAACTTTCTCTTCTTTTCTTCTTCCTCTGTCTTGCCAGACCTCTGCACTTTTCAAGGTGATTGTAAGTGTTGCAGGTAGTACCGGCCATAGGATAATATATTCTATTTTTTGAGTGTACAGTTAGATTAGGTTAGTTTTAGGTCAAACTTTGTGTATAAATAAGAGGTTCAACGCCATAATAAGGGTCAAAAAAATTGATGATTTTGTATTCCAGCAAGTAATAGAAGATAGATTTTCACTTTCATTAGTTGGAGGAGCTCAATGCTCAGTTGTTCTTAATAGTTTAGAATTTTCCCTTGGGGCCATGATTATATACGCCAGTGATGCTAGAATGGTTTGAGTTAATGAAGAAGGAAGGACATCTTATAGCTACCTGTTATGTGTTGTTTTGATCTTTGGAGTGAACAAAAATATTTTGTGAAGTGTGTTTTCTTATTTCCTTTTCTCCTATGTTCTAGTTTAGATTAATGATCTTATCTCCCCTTGCTACTGAATGCATGTGAATAACTAGTTCTTTGTGTATTCGGTATTTAGAGTAGTTTTCTTACATTGGAGCCTAGTTATATGTTTGAATGTTTATTGAATAACTATAGGTAGAAATTCATATCTAACCTCAATTGATCTTTTGAATTTTATTTGATAATCCAAGTGCTTACAGGAAACCCCATCCCTTTTGAAACTCCCAAGAAGATGAGTAAAAACTAGCTATCCCCTCACACAACACTCACTGCCCAACTTAGCTCCCCTCGCAATGTTGAGACCCGACTACCAAGTGCTTGGAGGCTAGGAGATTTCATTCTCTATAAAACCTCTTTAGGAAGAGTTGGTTGGTACCCCAGTACCCGGTGACAACTTACCTATGTTGGCAGAGTTGGTCACAAAGTCCCATCAATAGAAACTGGCGCTAGAAGGAGGGAATGAGCTCATCTCACTTCGAAGATTTCAATTTTACATCGCCCAAGGGTTCCCCAAGAAATAGTTTTAGGAACCAAAATTTCCATGGAATAGGGTTGTCTTCACCCTCAAGTTTTGATAGAATCCTTTGATTAGTCCCGAATCCTAGAGAGTTTGTAGAACTTAGACCTCCTGTCTGAAAGAGTAGGACCCAACAAACCAAACAACCAACCAACTTTATCTAGGGATTTGGTACACACCAGAATACCCAAATTCCTTAGATAATCCCAGGGACCAACATTCAACCCAACCAAAATCAAATGGTCCTAATGGAAACTTACTTTGGTAACACTGGGTCCCCAATGGGGTAGTTCCTCAGTGCCACCAACGATCTTCCTCTGCATCTGGAGAAGATCTGCCCCAAATATGATTATCTAGGCCCACAAACCGTATAAGAATACCTCCAGGCCTACAAGGATGTCATGAACTAACACCAGATACAACATCAGGACATTGTAACCCGGATGTTCCCTCTGTCCTTAGGACAAAATGAGTTGAACTGGTACCTAAACTTGCCCGCCAACTCCATCAATAGTTGGTAGGATATGGAAGACACCTTTATAGTGGCCTTCTGCATTCACATGGACCCAGCATGGTCCCACAACCATTTTATCTCTATCAAGAAGGAACCGAATGAGCCTCTCACCATATTCAACCATCGGTTCCAATGTGCCTGTAGTGGTGCACGGGCCTCTTCATCCCATTCATTGACGTAACCATCTAGACATATCTAAATGCCATGGACCCCATTATTACCACTCTCCTCTGGAAAATCGCCACCACTAATGACCGGGATACTATAGTGAAAGTTTACAACTTAGGCCTTGAGTTGTCTCACGGTTTGAGAAAAGCTCCCAGTGGGATTGGATAGAGCCTAGCCTTCAACATGATACCTAGCAGAACTCCTTATGATGGGGATACAACCCCAATCTATCAATGGGTTCCCCAACAATGGCCATGGGCCCACTACTGATAGACTAGCAAGATCAGTACATTTATCCATCGCAAGACCAAATAATACCGGGTCTATAATATGTTCAATAGAACCAGCCATAGAAAATGCAACAACCTCTGACACAACCTTCTGGAGTACCTTTCTTCCAGTCATCTGTGGCTGGAGGATTGAATGTCCTCAACTCTAGGAACTGCTGTCACTTTCTCTGGGAACCCATCACAACAACCGTCACACTATGACACAACTACTCAGCTATCCGTGGAGGTTGAATACCTATAGAAATTAGTTTCCTCTCTAATTACAAACATGGGATAGTTGAAGGTGGGGCCTTCCACACCTCACAACTCTAATTCCTAGAGAGGGAATATTTTCTCCAGACAATGAAACACTAATTCCAGAGGTTAGAACTAGAACAACGGGCCTTGGCCCAACCAACAACAATGGAACAACAATGCAAATATTGGAGGCCCTCCTTTGAACCAAAATACCACTAAGGGTGGTGATGGACCCAGTCATTCTACACAACTCATAGAATTCCACCCCCTGACCACATGGTATAGATTGAACAACACCAGCTCTCATTCTGAGGTGAACTGTGCCACACTGGAAAAGATCATCATGATCTCCCAGTTGGATAGACAACAACCTATCTATCCTACTCCCTTTGAACCATCCACATCAGAGCCCCCTTACACTACCTTCACATGTGAGACTTTCTTCTTTAGGATAGATGAAGAAGATGAAGAAGAACCCAAATTGCAGGGGTTCTTTGATGAATCCATCCCAGCCTTTGAGGCCAATGCCTTCACCATCCCGTGGACTCCCTACAACACTCAAAGTCATTCTAGAAAAGGGCCAGCTTACACATTAATGCTTCCCAAGAATACCACCCCCCAAGACAACACAATTGATCAATCCTTCCCACCAAAAGGACCTGGCTCTAACCACACCAAGAATCTGGCCGGAGGAAACCAACTTTACCTGGGGGGACGGTTTTACATCACTAAGGCATTAGAGAGCACCACCACCTCCATGACCTTGATGGAGGTTTTGCTAAATTTTCCTAAGTAGAATAAATCCCTTCTGAAGCTCTTGGGAAATCTAGAAGCCATCATTCATCCACAAAAGATTGTCACATTTGATGATGCTAACTCGGTCGTCTTCCAGAGAAACACAAAGGATCCTTAATTCCTACTAGGCTTGAACATTTAAGGGAAGAACCTATACAACTTCCTGGTAGATTCTAGTGTTGTGGGAAACATCATGCCCTTATCCATATACTAGAAGCTTGGACTCAATCCCACTCCATCCAAAGGCACAGTAGTCCAATTGGACAAAACTACTGTGAAAATGGTTGGTGAGCTAAAAAATGTCTAGATTCAACTCATCCAGGACCCCCAGATATCAAACATAATAGACATCTAAGTGGTGGACATCCCTAAAACCTACAAGATGTTATTAAGTTGGAATTGGTCAAAGGCCCTTAATGGGTATTTCTCTATGGACATCTCCCACTTGTGGTTCCCTTGGAAGGGGAAATCAAATCAAATCTGGGTGGAGAGTGAACCTAGAATGAAGCAGGCCCTCACCAAAGTCAGGAGGGTAAATGAAGTCCTTTTCTCTGAATCCTCCCTTGGGGTGTACCAAATATGAGTAATATTGACCTTTGATTTCATCCCCGGGGAGGATCCTGTAGTCTCTCAGAGAATTCAAGACTTGGATGAGAAACTAAAAGGTGAGGTAGACTCACAAGGCAACACAACAACTCTGACCACTCTCTTGTCTGGCATTTTATGTTGAGTACACTAGTAGAAACACTCTAAGATGTAGTGTGAGCCTTGCATTTCCTCTTCCACCCACCATATCAATGACCTCTAGGAGAAAGAACATAAATTTGGTTCAACTGGAGCAAGTAATCCATCCAACGGTACACCTAAGGTGTTGCTCATCCAGAAACCCAAACCAAAGGGTTATCCAAAGGAAAACCTCATCCATGCACCATCATAGCCAGAGGAATCACCTCCCAACCCTCCCAAAATTAATCCAAATGCCACTTCACCTTCCCAACCCCAGAAAACAAACAATGACTTATGGATCCTAAAGTTTGATGGATCCTGGTCTAAACAAGGCTGTGGGGTTGGAGTGGAGCTAATCAACCCACAGGGGAAATCCTTCCTTGCATCCTAAAATTTTCACTTTAACTACACAAATAATTTCATGGAGTATGAGGCCTTGGTCCTCGAACTCCTATTTACATTGAGAAAAGGGATCACCTGCCTTCGGGAAATGGGTGATTCAGAGATGATTGTAAAATAGGTCTGAAGCCAATACATGTCATGACAAAAGGTTGGCCACATTCCACAGCCAGGCATGGAGCCTAATTGAGGACTTTGATGCTTTTGGCATCGAGCTCATTCCTTGGAAATGTAACTATGTTCTAGATGCCCTTGCTATGTCCGCCAGCACCCTCAAGCCGATGGCTAGTTCCCTCCTCCAAAAGTTTTCTGTTGAAATGGTCCCCACCCCATCCATCTGAGATAATATCACCCACTTTCAGGTTATTGAGGATGACCAACATATTCAGGCCTTGATGGCCAGTGTTGGCATCTTTGAGGATCAGATAGTGGAATAAATTGATCATGACAATATCGGGCATGGTGAAGAAGATGATGGGATCATAGACCTACCCACCAACACCATCCCTAAGGGGATGGTAGCTCTAGAATGCATCTTTCATTCGGACCCCTGGGGCCGAGATAAGATATCATCCTCCTCTGAGGGAGGAAAATTTGAAAAGGTCAACATCAAAAAGGCCGATGAAGAAAAAATTGTTCATATTGGTACCTCCTACTCCCAGAGGAGAAGGAGAAGATTCTCACGATTCTCTGAGAATGCATTGACATTATTGCCTGGGGGTATGAGGATCTTAAAACCTACGACCCATACCATCCCACTGAAACCAGATTCCAAACCCTTCTGGAAAAAGTAGAGGTTGGTAAACCCATTGATTGAACCTCTAATTCATTAGGAGGTTCAGAAACTATTGTCAATCGGGATTATCTTTCCTATCTGGCACACAACATGGATTTCCAACCTTGTCCCCATGTGAAAGAAGAATGGTGAGATCTGCCTATGTGTGGATTTTCACAATTTAAAGGAGGCATCCAATAAGGACAATCACCCTCTCCCCTCCTTGGATGAGGTATTACAAATCGTTAACGGTTCCTAAATGATGTCCTTCCTAGATGGGTACTCTGGATATAACCAGGTTATGGTTAAATTCAAGGATAGAATGAAAATGGCATTCACCACTAAGTGGGGAACATTTCCATATCATAGAAATCCCTTTTGCCTAATCAATGCGGGGGAAAAATGAGTTCGAGGGCCTATTCAAAAAATTCCTAATCATCTATATGGATGATTTAATAGTCTTTTCCCAGGACAGGTGTGATCATTCCACCCACCTCACCCAAATATGTGAGAGATGTCACCGGTATGGTATCTCCCTCGACCCCAACAAATGCATATTTGGGGTCACTGAAGGGAAGCTTCTCGGGCATATGGTCTCTGAGAGGGGGATATCCATTGACCCTGAGAGAGTTGAAGCACTACTAAATTTGCAAATGCCCAGCAGTAAAAAGGAAATGAGATCTTTCTTTAGAAAGATAAACTTTGTCTGGCGGTTCATTACTAGATTCACCAAGATCGTTAAACCACTTAATGACATGATGAAGAAAGATACCAAGATTGAGTGGAGCCCCTAAGTGAAGCGAGCATTTTTTCAGATCAAGCAAACCATAGTGGAGGTACTAGTCCTAGCAAGTCCAGACTATTCCCTCCCATTTTACATCTACTCCTTTGCTTCACCACATTCTGCAGCGGTAGTCTTAACCCAAAAGGTTGAAGGGTAAGAGAGACCCATTTATTTAATAAGCTCCCCCTTCAAAAATTCCAAATTCTGATATACACCTTTGGAAAAGTAGGCCTTTGCTCTCGTCTAGGCAGTGAAGAAATTTTGGCATTATATTCTCTAGAGCAAAGTGCATGCTATCATTCCAAATCAGGCTGTCAAATATTTACTGCTGCAGAGTGAGTTGGGAAAACACCAAGGGAAATGAATGGCCATCCTTCAAGAGTATGATCTTGAGATGCAACCAATGAAGATACCCCAAGGCTAGGGACTATGTAGAGTGATCGCAGAAGTAACTCCAAACATTGAATGTCAAACTTATATTGTGGAGTCCATCACTCAGGATCTGTGGTATACCGACCTAGTATACCTATTGCTCAATAACAGATGCCTGGAGGGGCTTCCCCCAAAAAAATTTGCACTTTGTGAATGAAAAGTGCACACTTCATGATAAAAAATAGAATTCTTTTTGGCAGGAACTTTGAGGTAATTTACCTCTGGTGCATAGACAGAGACCAAGCTGCCAAAATGATAGAAGAATTCCACAGGCAGTTTGGAACCAGGCATGGCTTAGTTGATGCCACTTCCCACCAGATTCTCTAGGGTTGGGTATTATTTTCCCTTCATTTTCAAAGATGTCTACACTCACATAAGGAAGTGCCACACTTTCCAAACCATAGCCCATCGTGAGGGGAACTCGGCCCTGCCTTTGCAGCTAGTCTTTGAGGTTTGACCCTTTGTCCAATGGGCATTCGATTTTATTGGGGAAATAAACCCCAACTCATCTACCAACCATCAATATATTTTTACTGCAACCAATTATTGCACCCGATGGTCTGAGGAAATCCCATGCAAGAACAACATGGTGGGTTTAGTTATCAAATTCTTGGAAGAAAACATAGTCACTAGATTCGAAATACATTTTTCTATAGTGTGTGACAACAGTCCAGAATTTTCTTCAGCAGAGTTATTGGAATGGACCTATGAGAGGAAGATCACCTTGAAGTTCTCCAGCAACTATTATCCCCAGGGTAATGGTGTAGCCGAATCTACCAACAAAAACCTGCTGGAGATGATCAAACATTTGTTAGAATAGAATCCCTGGGACTGGCCCCAAAAGCTTAGGTTCACTCTTTGGGAAGATTGTATCAGAATCAAGGTAGCCCTGGTGACCTCCCCATTTCACCTGGTTTATGGCCAAAATCTTGTGTTCCCTATCAACTTAAGAATCCTGGTTTTACAGTTCATGCAATAATTTGACACCTGGTACAACATTGTGGAGGTTCATCTTTTGAACCTGGTGAGAATGGAGGAACAAAGAGACGCGACACTAGAACATTTTGCACATCATCAAGTAGTTGTCAAGTGATGGTTTGACTGAAGAGCCCAATACAAAGTCTTTCATGTTTTGGACCTAGTCCTTCTATGGGACAAGGTTCAGGACAAGAAAGGCAAGCACACTAAGTTTCAAAGGCTCTAGCTTGGACCATACCTAATCTCAAAGATCTATAGGGCTAACACTTATTGCCTCAGTACCATGACCGGAGAAGCTGTCCCATTGCCCGTCAATGGACAGTTTCTCAAATACTACTTCAAATTAGGAGGAAGGTAAGTTGCCCAAAGTTCTACTATATGTGAATATTTCCCTGCTTGTAAGTATCTTTCCCTGGCACTCCTTGGGAGTGCCTTGCCCTTGTAAATAATTTTTGGCGGCACTCTAGGGTCATATTCTTTCCTTTTTTCAATTTTTTTGGTTTTCTTTGTTTTATTTTGCATCTTGTTTTTTGGGTTCCTGGTATGTTGTCCTCTTCTTGTAGACAGGTATGCTTCACATGACATCTAGTCCCTAGAATAGTGCCTTATGTATTTTGGGTTAGTCCAGAATCTATTGTTAGCATGGTGGAATTTGTTGGAACTCCAGATTTATTTGTGTGTGTATGGAAAAAGGTTGTGGGTAATCTTCATCAGATTCATATCTTGAAAGTCTTAACATTGGTTAACAAAAAATCTAAGAAGCAAGTAATTGTATGGTCCTTTAGAGCAGATCAGTTGTACTAGTTATTGGCCAAGTCTGAAAACCAAAAGAATATCCCAGATCTGGAACATCTCTCCTATTCAGAAAATTAAAATGGATGGCAAGGTGAAAGAAGTACCACCATAAAAATTATTTAAGCTTAAGGTTCATGGTGAAAGAAGTACCGCCTTCCCCATCTTCAAAAGAAAAGAAAGATAACTAAAGAATAGAGAATTATGATATCTGGGGGATCATGCAAGAATATAGTGATTATGTCTTGATGTCCTCAATTCTGTCTCTCTACTTCTCTCAGAAGTCATCGGCTTGATTTTCTTCCAAAGCACACACTTCACGACTGACAAAGGATTGAAGGATTGAATCATGATGAGTCATATTTTCTCAGACACCTCACACCCTACAAGCAAAATGCTCCAGGTAAAGGTGAGTTTCAGGTTTTCTAACCAGAGATTATGTAGTTCTCAAATGCACTAAGGCATTTGTCCCAGTGAGTTTCCATTTGTCATGCCCTGCATACCCATCCCTACATTTTGTTGGAAAAATGTTGGGTCCCCCTTTTCACTTTTTCCTTGTTTCTTTTTCTTTGGTTTTCTTCTGGCCTTTGCTTCTGCAGGGTCATTTTATTTTTATTTTTGGTTTCTCTTCCTTTGGGACCCGGTCCCAAAGTGTTTTTGTTTCTTTGTGCCAGCCAGATTTTAGACTCTGGGATTCTTTGTTACTACTTCCTCTTTTGTTAGAGGGTGTGGTGGTATGGGATATCTGGGCCTGAAGTCCGGAGGTTTTCCTTTTTCAGGACTTGCAGAAGGAAGTGGTACATTTTACCCTAGGGGTATAAATAAAGTTTCACTTGTCATTTTTACATTTACCATGAACAAATTACCCAGAGAAAATTAAGAGCGATTAAGAGTGAATTTGTGCTAAGTGTGATTTTCTTTGGAAGGTTTAACAGTGTTTAGCAGTGAATTTGGTATTCGAGCTTGTGCGCATTTTTAGCTTTCCTACAAGGTTTTTGGTGTTCATGGTCCATGAAGCTTTTTGGTTTGCAGAGCACCTCCCATGCTCCTCCTCCCACATTTCCTGGTTTCAAGGTAGGCCCTTCGGCTTCTTCCTGTTCTCTTTTGTTTTTGCTTCGTTCTTTCTTTTCTAGTCTTTTCTTTGCTTTTGTTTTCTTTGTCTTCTGGTTTGTTGTTGCCTCCCATTGGAGGGATGGCTCCGCAAGAGGGTTTTCCACCTTCCTTGCGCTATATTTTCTTGTAAATAGTGTAAATCCTTATAATTTTTGTAAGTAGTTGTAATTTCTATGTGAATTTTCATAATTTCTCTATAAATTGTAGATAGTCTGTAGGATAGGGTCGTTTCTTGTAAATTTTGTCATTCTTTAGCTTCCCATGTAAATTGGGTCTGTATATTGGTTTTTATATTGTTATGTCTGACCCTTCCTATGGAGATCTCACCGTGCTCTCCATGTTGTATACCCTAAATCTTGAGATCGCCAACCTGGTGTCTGCCTGGTTTGAACTCGGTACCTCACCTGGTTGAGCCATGATAGTTTTCTCTCTCCTCCATCACTTCATCATTAATGGCAGGATTAAACTCCCCATGCATGAGCATTCAAAATCATCCCATCTGGCATTCTATTCATTCATGTCCAGACATCTGTCACCATTAATGCCATTACGTTGTTTATTACGTGGCCATGTGACAACCCACGTCAGCCCAGTACGGCTCACTACTTGGACACTTTGATAATGGCTGGTTTCTTTGGACTCTGGGTGCTAAGAAGTCCCCAGGCCTTCATCCCATTTTTCATATAGACCAAAATCCTTGGACCCTCAGGTGTTGATCAAATTCTTAGTAATTTGTTAATTGTTATATTTCCAGGATTTGATGCAAGCTAACATCTTTTTAGAATAGGTTCAAAATGGTGGTGAGCTCTCTGGAGTCTGTAAAATCACTTTATATATTTTATCATGTGTATTAACGGTTGTCCGATCTTGTAGGTTGCAGATTATCCAACAAACAATGTATGAAGTAACAACCCCTCTTGGAAGTCTGGAACTTCTGACTACCTCCACTTGGGCAGCCACTAAGACAAAGGCAGAGAAAATGTTGGCCAAGCTCCTATTAACATCCAAATACCGAAGGGATGGTTTCCTTGTGGGATCCAAAGTGGATTCCAAACTTCAAGATATCACCGATACAAAGGCCGGACCATGGGCATAACTATAGGGCCTTGTCTAGATGATGTATCAATAGCGATCTGTTGGGGATGACATGGCAAAGAATGTGGCTTCTTCCAACATTATCAAAGATGCCTATTTCCCCTGCTCAGTGTAGGGACCAGAGCTGATTCTCCACCTATAAAAGCACTAAAACACCCCCACCTGGGTTGTTTTTCTTGTTGCTTCCCTCCCACTAAATTATGCAACAACCATAGTTACACTTGATGCTGCCACCTTTGCTTTGGGACTGGGGATTCCCCAGTTTAGAAATGTTATTGTTACCTCCTAGTATGCATCATTGAAGGAGTTTGAGAAAGTTCCATAGCTTTCCCGGTATCATCTCAATTCTTACTGGTTGAAGTCCCCAAGCAGGGACTACAAGAAAATGAAGCTGGAGATCCCCCGCAGATATTTCAAGGAATGTGTACAGGTGGGGGTCATCTTTTTGTGTAGGCTCTTCAGGGAACCCCATACCAGGGACTTTTCAGCATGGATGTATTATTTCTTATACTGCATCACCACTCATGGACAAACCTTTGACTGGGCGACTATTATCGCCAACCATGTGGACTTCCAACTAAATAACGCCAGCCAAACATCGAAGTTCATAATGACTTTGTATGTATTATGGGCACTAGCACAACAAAGACCCGCATTCTGGGGTTTGCAGACAGTGGACATTCTTGGGAATAGGCCCAACCAAAATTTCCCATGCAAACATTATCCCTAGATCCAATGGGAAGCCAGATTCCCTAATTTTTGTCAGGTAAATGACATTTTCATTTATCACAACAATTTGACACTTACTCAAGATTCTGGGTACCAGCTATATGCACCCTAAAATGGTCGCCTAGACTATGGGCCCCATTTATCATTTTATCAATTTCTCAATTTCCTGAATCAATGCTTTGGAACATTTTCAATTCAAATCAATTTCCTTGATCAAATCGTAATTAATTCAATTATTTTAATATTTCCTAAGGTTTAATCATTTTTATTTAATTAAAAGATTTAATCTCCCTTTTAATTAAATAAAATTCCTCTTATTTAATTAAATTAAATTCCTCCCATTTAATTAAATAAAATTCTTCTAATTTATTTAATTACAAAGAAAACCCCTCTTTTAATTAAATAAATAAAAATCCCCACTTAAAGCACTTTATTTGATGAAAAAGGAAATAAATTAAATGAGAAAGTAAATAAAATCCCTTTTTCTTCACATCCTCCAAAGTGGTGGGATTTTTGCCTCTTAATCATAACCTTTGATTTTTGCCTCTTAATCTCAACTATTCACTTTCCTTTAAAAGGAGACCTCTCCTTTTCATTCACATATCATCTTTTTCATAGTATTGTTATGTTGCAGGTTTGGAGAGCAATTTTGGAGGAGGATTTGAGCACTCAAGCTTGGATATTGCAACTTCTCTCTTCTTGTCTTCTTCTTCTTGCATCCATGGCTACTCATGTAGATTAGATTCATATTAGACTAACTTGCATATTTCCTTTCATAGATTTATCATGAATTGTCATCATTTAGATTAATTTCCTTTTATGCATTATTATTATATAGAGTAGATCTCATTCTCATGCATTGAATCTCTCATTTCATGGGGTACTTGCATGGGCACAACTAGGTCAATCTGATGGCCTCTATTACAAACCTTTGCACTCCATGACTAGAGAGCTATGAGTCAATATTTGAGGCCTTATTCTTGAGCAACCTTGGATGGAATGACCCATAGAAGTGTGTCAACATTTTAGCACACACCGGCTGTCCAAGTAAGCAATGACCTTGGTGAGTTCTTACGGTAATTATTTTATTCAGTTATAGCAACATTCTTACATTCAGGTGACCGGGTTCTCCAACAAGCCCTACCTACTCCCTAAGAATTGTGGCGATTGGATTATTCTTTTGGAGTTTAGTAGGAAAATCCTAGAACTTGACACATTCTTTGCATTGAAGAAGGTTACCTATATCCTATTCCTGATTACTTGCGGGAACTATTCTTGTAGTCTTAAAGCGGCCAAGGAAGCTGATAGTGAGTTGAAAATTCTATGACTGGACGAGTTCCACCTAGTGAGGAATAGTTTTGACCCACTTCAAAAGATAAGTGCAGCACTGCCCCGGGCGTCCACACCACATGAGCCTCACATTGAGGATTTTTGGGCAGATTGCCAGGATGATTTCGACCTCTAGAATTGGAAGTACTAAAGGATGTCCAAAGGGATGATGAAGAGCCTTGGCCTTCAAACCTTTCCATAATATTTCTTAGATAGTGGACCTCTAGAGGACCAATCGTATAAGGCAAAGGGGATCAATAAGATGGATCTCCCTCTGGTGAATTTGGACACGCCAAATATTTTGACAATTGAGGACATTAGCCAGGGCATCATACAAAGGAGTCATGATTACTTCACATAGGTGTGCAAGAAAACCACCCGTAAGGGTCCAATTTTGTGGGGGTCTACTTTGACCTTCAGAGCTACAGGGCCAAGTAAAGATAAGGGGAAAGAAAAAGAGAGCACCCCAGCCTAGGTTCCACCCCCAGATTTGCTTCCCATTTTGGAGCAAGTTCACATTCAGATGGAAGCATCCCGCCAACTGAGTCAGACATTAAGTGTTCATATTTTATGTGGTCTTCTAGTTACTCTGGTGGGATCTGCCCTCCTGAAAAGATCCCCTTCACTAGCAAGAGTCATGAGCCAGAAGACGAAGGTCGAGGAGGAATCTGTAGCTATTATGGATGTCGGGGCCCTGCTACAAAAAAGAAGAAAGAATAAAAGGGTGGATCATCCCCCAAGTACAGATGTAGGTCATGGGATGCCAAATGTTCCCTAGGTGGAACTCATCCCTTCTCCCAAACCAGAGGATCCTTCAATAGTCTCCCCTCCCCACAATGATTTTGATGACCTATTCCAGATGGAAGACCTGGTGAACTTACAGGCCGATGTGGTGAGGGCAGTGGAGGAGATAGATGCACAAGAAAAAGTGGCTCTATAAAAAGATTCATAGGAGAAGGAACAAGAAGCACAAGAAAATATACAAGAGGTGGAAGAAACACTAGCCCAGAAGACCAAGACAGAACAGAGGCCAACACAAGATGAGTAGCCGACAATGGTTGGGGAACCCAGAACTTTGGGAGAAACTATATCCCTAGTTGTCATGCTCCAAATGCCTCTAGTTACTCCAGGTGATCAAAGGCCCTAGAGTGCGACATTTGGTGAGGTGCTCTCTGCGGCCCAATAGGTAGATCTAGGCCAGACACCTCTGGCCTCTCCAAAATATTTGCCCTTGGAGGAGATTGTCCTGGCGGATGGTGCCGAAGAAGAGAAACAACAACAAGATGAAGGGGATAAACCCAAAAATGTGGATACTAAGGCCACAAATGCTGGAGAAGGGGAAAATCCTAGAGATAAAAATGTAGATTCCACTGAGGTGGAAGATACGGGGAACCCTAGAGAGAAAGAAAAAGAGTTTGATGTGACTATGGATACCAGGGAAACACCACCAGACCCCAAGGAAGACCCCAATGCCTAGGCCTTAGCAGAAAGACCACCCCAGCCACCACAATGGCTAGTGTAATGTAATCTAGAAAAAGAAAGACCCCAGCGGCAGCAAGTGCTCCCCTCTCCTTGGCCAAAATGATGGCCCAAAAACAAGAGGCTAAGAAGCCTAAAAAGGCCCAGACCATCCATACCCTCCAGACCAGTCTGGGAGGAAGTACAGTTGTAATACTTGTGAAACCTCCCCCAGATGCAGACACAATAGCTATAAGGGCTGAAGATTATACAGTTATAGAAGTTCCTCTGGGGGGAGAGAAAAATAGGGTGAATTGGACCTGGTGAAAGAAGTTACCTAGGCAGTTGAGGCCCAGTATGACAAGTAGGCACAGAAGCTGAAGGAGGAAAAAGAAAAGAATGAAAATCTCCTCAGGCTTCTCACGGAACTAACACAGCCAGTGGTTTAGGCTCATCCAGAAGCCTCCACCTCTAGAAAACTGCTCCTACAGGGTGATGTGGACACTCTAAGGGCCATGAAAAGAAAGACGTAGGTTGTGGATGGGTGGATCGCTGAGAAAATCAAATCCGTAAGGCAATTCCTGGCAGTGACACTCCCGGACCTTTATCAAGCCAACAACCTCATCGGCCAGGTGAATGGCGTTGTCTCCCTATGGGAGAAAGATATAGAAAAATATGAGGATTAGAGGTCTAAATTAGAAGAGATAATGAACTTCAGGGAGGAAGCCATTACAAAGACAGGAATTTTGGGAGAAGAGCCCTTTGGATTCCTCAGGGACCAGCACTCTAGACTTGGCCTTAAGATTGAGGTTAGAAAGAAACTGGTAGTAGTCCTAAATAACAGAATCTCAGGAGTCTAGAATTCTTTAGATTTATACACAACATTTGTAACAAGAGTCTCACAAGTCAATCCCTTCACTACCGGGACTTGTACCCTAAAATATTTTGTATTGAGAAAATTTGATGAGCTGATGGAGTCCCGGTACCAGTCCGCTGGAGATTATGACAGAGGGAAAATGTCTAGATTATCCAAGATGATGCTCCAAGCTCATGACATAGTAAAAGTGGCTACAAAATTCAAGGAAGGGGCTAGAGATATTGATGAATGATTTGGGGTCATCAACGATCGATGGGACTACATCAAGGAAGTAGATGAAGATGGAATTGGCTAGATTTTGGAGATCTTCAAACAAAACAAGGATCAATAGAGTTCTCTGGACTCTAGAGATTTTAACTAGTGGGGTATAATTTTGTAAATTCATTATTCTTTGAGCATAAGCTCCTGGACTCTAGAATTATGGGTCCAAATTTTTGTATTCATTCATAGTGATCTGCGTTTAGGTTCCCCAGAGCCGACCGGTCACTGTCAAGTAGTTAATAGGGGGTCCACAGGTAGGTGATCTTGATAAGGCATGTCACACAAAGGGATGGCTCTGACAGATGACTCTCTCAAGGTGTCACTCCCACATTAACTCCCAAATGTGCATTAAAGACAGTGAGCCACAATCTACATTTATGAGGCATGTAGTCTTGGATACCAGGATGATCAGATTTCTTCTATAAATACCTTGGCACTCTTCTATATGTTGATTCTTCAAGCTTTCTCTTCTTGTCTTCGTCCCCTGTCTTGCCAGAGCTCTGCACTTTTTGAGGTGATTGTAAGTGGTACAGGTAGTACTAGCCACAAGATAATGTATTCAATTTTTTGAGTGTATAGTTAGACTAGGTTAGTTTTAGGTCAAACTTTGTGTATAAATAAGAGGTCTGACCCCATAAAAAGGGTCAGAAAAATTGATGATTTTGCAGTCCAGCAAGCAATAGAAGATAGATTTTCACTTTTAGCAATTGCAGGAGCTAAATGCTTAGTTGTTCTTAATATTTTAGAATGCTCCTTTGGAGCCATGATTGTATATGCCAGTGATACTAGAATGGTTTGAGTTAATGAAGAAGTAAGGACATCCTATGGCTACCTGTTATGTGTTGTTATGATCTTTGGAGTTAACCAACATATTTTGTGCGGTATGTTTTCTTATGTCCTTTGCTTCTATGTTCTAGTTTAGATTAATGATCTTATCTCCTCTTGCTATTGAATGCATGTGAATCATTGTTTCTTTATGTATTTAGTATTTAGAGTAGTTTTCTTACATTGGAGCTTAGTTTGATGTTTGAATGTTTATTGCATAACTATAGGTATAAATTCATACCTAACCGCAATCTATCTTTTAAAATTTAATTTGCTAATCCAAGTGCTTGCAGGAAACCCCATACCTTTTGAAACCCCTGAGAAGATGTGTAAAAACCAGCTATCCCCTTACACAACAGTCACCTACCCAAATTAGCTCCCCTCGCACCGTCGAGACTTGACTACCAGGTGCTTGGAGGCTAGGAGAATTCATTCTCTAGAAAACCTCTTCAGGCAGAGTTGGCTGGTACCCTGGTAACCAGTGACAACTTACCTCTATTGGTGGATCCAGTCACAAAGTCCCGTCAATAGATATATGGTGTGAGGTTGAGGATCTCAGAATGGTAGTCTGTGTGCGGCTCCTTGACATGCTCATCTCATATTTTCACTCCTGGGCTCTTTGTAGATCAGCCATCAATTTTCCTCTCTCTGTCTATCTCTCTCTCTGCATTACCTCAGCTCTCACTGGATGCATGCAAAAATATCCGTATGTCTATCGGGATCCCTCTATCCAATAAGGGACCCTTTCTCACTAGTTGGTAGTTTGTAGGATATACATGTATCCTTTAGGACTTTGGACACAAATCTCCTCCACTCTGCTACACTAGCTAAAGAATTCAAACATATTTATCTTTTAGTACTTCTTCTAAAACATTTAATTAAAATATTCTAGTCAATTACATATATCATACCTGGATCTCCCTCCTAACTGTCACCAAAGGATCTAGATGGTGGGGGCATGGATTGACTACCCTCTCCTCGCTTACTATGTCTAGGTCTAGGCGGTGGTGTCTCTGTATGCACACCAGGAGGTCATCATGATCTCAATGGTATAGCACATATCACTTGATTATCTGCACCTGTACTACCACCTAGGGGCATCTCTGCTCTCTCATCTTCTCCCTCATCTTCTCTCTCCTATTATCTCTCCTCTTCTCTTTCATTCTCCATAGGATCTCCCTTAGAGATGGGATCCTCCTCATCTCTCTGATCCTCCTCATCCTCTATTGGTATGTCATTGCCTCGATGGGTCCTCTCCGATAGACCTAGATCACCTGTGGGGTGATCATCAGGGAAGATGGGGTGGGTACCCTGTAGACTCCAATATCTGATATAGTCTCTGCTAACACCTAAATATGACACATTGGGAGCTACCTATGTATCCTTGATCTCATCTATCTCGTTGTCTACAATATCTACTATTGTGGGTCATCGTATGGCATTGGGTCTCTGATAGTATCTTGTCAGATATACATACTGAGGTACTATCTAGAGAACCCACTGTATCAAACCAAACTATCTCATCACTCTATCATAGTAATATGGCATCACGGCATGACTGGTAGGACCCTCTAGCAGCTTGTGCTACTGGGAGTTTCTCAGCTAGTGTTGAGTATCTATCCATTCTATCATCTAATATTATGGTCTCCATATCACATCAATACCTGGTATATAGTCAAAGTATACCCTCCAAAAGAGGATATCCTCATACTGCCAAACATCTGCTAGCAAATATGCAAAAGCTCTTGGTTTGGTCGCATCTACCATCAGTGGAACACCCTATGGTTGTGTACATGTGTAATGCTCAAACATCCAAACCTGTAGCAAGGTGCATACTGTAAGACTCTCCCACTAGAATCTCACTAACTAACTCAACTCATGGTAAAGATGGGCTAACATGTTGCAGCCCCATGATAAAACAATCTTGTCACTCTCCATCCTGTGTACAAGATGGGTAAATGGTGCTAAGAAGACTATACCCTTTGTGTTGGGTATTACAACCAAAGAGAGTATACATAGCATCACTCTTTGTACCAAGGGTGTCGGGCCTGCTAGTATGGCTGATAGAGTGATCTGATCTGATCGGGTCCTTATCTGTGTTACTCATCCCAAACAATACTCCCCATCTAAAAAAACTGGGAGGACCCCATTGTACTCTCGGTCTAACAGGCTCGCCTCAGACTGGAAGTTGTAGGATCCTATATACATCCTCTAGTGTGATTGTGATCTCTCCTGATAGAAGATGGAAGGAACAAGTGTCCTCATCCCACCACTCTATCATGGCTGATATGATGGATTGATGGAACCTCATCTGTAGTAGGACTGCTACCCATTACAATCCCACATCTCTCAATAGTTGTATCTCATCATGTTGTAACTCAGACAGGTTCTCTTTGACAGTCAGTAACAGTCCTCCAAAGGGGTCCTCTCAGAGATGAACAAGATATTGTCAGCACAAATAGTATCATTTCAGTACTCCATCATCAAACAACTACAATACCCACTTAACCTAGTTAAGGTCGACCTTGTTGGGTCAAGGTCAACCTTTTTGGGTCAAGGTTGACCTTTTTGGTTCAAGGTCAACCTTTTTAGGTTAGGGTCAACCTTATCCCCATAAAGGATTGGAACTTCCCAGTTATGGTTGACCTTAAAAGGTCAAGTTCGACATAAATGGGTCAGGGTCAACCTTTTTGGGTCAAGGTTGACCTCCCCTATTAAAATAGGAATTTTTCAATCACAAATATCAAAACAAGGAACCTACCTCAAGCAGTGGTTTTCCACTGGCCAAGCGCTCTCTCAAGACCTCCATGCGACTCGCTCAAAGTTCTTCTCTCTTCGGAATTCAACTTATTTTTACAAGATCTACAAATGGTAAGAATGAGAAGGTAAGTGTTTTCTCATCTTATTTATAACTGCAAATTAGGGTTTTATTAGGGTTTTTGAATTTACCTAGGTTAAATTTGAATTTCCCCTTACATGCATTTAGATAGAAATTCACTCTTTTCATCATAACTTTAGTTTGATAGCTTCATTTTCAGTGTCGTCAGTGGGGTTTGAATTTTTATTCAGATACCTAACCTCTTCAATCAATTTAGGAAGGTTTGGAATCCTTATAACTAGTTTAGGAAAAGAATTTTTAATAAACTACATATCTAGTGTATAGATCTAACCTTATCACCTTGTTCCACCTTTCATAATTAGTAAGCAAAAATAGGGGGCATAAGGGGCTCTATGAACTTCTCAAAATCATCCTAGTAAAGCTTAGGTGCTCTATGGATTTTCATTAACCTTGTGTGCTATAGGTTGCGGGTACTAATAGTTTCTTACAGGATCTCCACATTGATGACGTGGCTATATCCTTTTTACTTTATGATGTTTTCTTACTTTAGCTTGCATATTCATGTAGTGTCATATTTAAGCTAAAGTGGGGGCTACACGTATCATCTTAAAATGGAATAACTTCCATTTTGGTAGGTTTAGCACCCTCGTTTAGTACACTTGCATATTGGATTTGCAGTTAGGATGCATATGCACTTGATTCTACATTTCTAGGTGAAACTTGGGTTAGGATCCTATGGATCCTCCTTAATTTCCCTTTTTATGGATCCATTTTTAGGTAGAACCTATGTATTGGCTCTCCTAGTCTTCAGCATACCTCCTCTTTGGCCATTGTGCCTCTATCTAGCATTTTGGTGTGTTTTCTCACCTTCCTAGGTCCCCGGCTGACCTAGGAATCTTGTAGATTTCCCAAGGAGACCTACCTGTAACCTCAAGTCATGTTTGAAGTTGATTCTAAACTAGGTCAAAATTGAGGTCGACCGTGACCTAGGTCAAGTTTGAGGTCAACCTTGACCTTTGTCGAGTGTTGGTCCCCGCTTTCAAATCTGGAGCTTATCGAGGTCTAAACTTAAAAATTGGTCCCTGGGTCCAGATGCGAAAGTATTTTCCCTGATATTCAAATTAATACATCCCCTCCTTGGTTTGTGATTGTAATTGGGCCATAATTCAAGTCAAAATTTCAATTTGGGTCCCTTGCATTACCCTAGAAGGTCTATATCGAGATCTCTATATAAACACTCTAGTCGTTTGCCTTAATTTCTTCATGAGAGAAAATCATAAGCTGATATGATGCAATTACAATTATGACATGATGATGATGCAAGAAATAAAGAGGATGCTATATAAGGACAAGATATGATGATGCATTGATACATACAAGAATTTATGTGGACAAACTATTGTGGATCTTCTTTGGAGCAAGAGAGAGTTCTTCCTTCCTTCCTTCTTCTTAGATTCACCATTTTCGACATTCAAGCATTCAAAAGATACTATCATGGGGTAGGAACTACTAATTGTGATTTTGGTAGGAATAATTTATCCTTGGGGGCTTGGTATGATTTCTTTATCATATTCAAATCTATGCATTGTGTTCTCATTTTCAATCCATGTTAGGGTTGTAATCTAGAGGATTAGATCTTGACATTACACATTTGAAGCTCTTTCGAAGAGAAACACACACACATACATTCTACTATATTCGGCTATTCGTGGAGGTGGAGATCAACAAAATGGGGGTTTGACTAAGGCAAAACCCTATAGAGCCACCCTAAAACCCCTCTTTTTTAAATATTTGCAGGTATTGTTTTGGGACATACAGGTTCATAATAGTGTATCAAAGTGTAGATTTAGATACCCTTTTTGGCAAACTTTTAGGATCTGAAAATAGATTTCATGTCGAAGACTTTTTAGGTCAATTCTTCCCTAGGTCAAAATTGAAAATTCTAGGTCAATAGTGACATTGACTTGAGGGTCAAAATCAAAACTGTGTCAGAACAAAAAAATATTTCTGGGTTTTGTCCGTCTCTGCATTTCTATTCCATATCTAGTCTCAGATTTTACAAAAACTCAACACAAGCTTCAAAAAAATGGAATTTCTAGATCTTCTATGATGTGAGGTAGGTATTTTACTCCATTATTCTTTGCAAGTATTTTTAAGCTTTACATCCCTTATCATAAAAATTAAATGTAAATGGTTGAATATGGCACATGGCCTCTTTTATATGCAAATCTCTATTGTGAAAACCCTATTTAGGAGACCATCCAAATTTATACCTTACACCTTGTTAAAGGAATGTCATGCCCAAAACTAGGGCAAAAATATATAGGAAATTTTTTTAAAAAAAACCGTACAAACAACTATGATGACACAACCAGTACTGAATATGTTTTGGAAATGTAATGACATGGTGAAGTTAGTTTTTGAGTTGCAAGGTTTGGACATGGGTTGAATTTGGATCACATCACATGCAGATGCAGAGTTGGTATACCAACTTGTTACACGGTTAGAGACCCTAAGTTTTAGTGTTACAGGAACACTTGGGTCAGGTTGGTTTAAACTATAGTTTTATGTTTAATGAAGTGTGGCATTGTGATTGTAAATCTTTTTTTAGGGGCATAAGTTGAATTAGGTTGATCGATGCTCTTACACTTACTCTATTTTACTAAATAATTCACATGGTGTACTAAACTGCATTATAGATTGACCTAACAATACTTTAATCCTCAATCCTAATTGTAACATTATCCATTTAAAACTAATACATATTACACTATCATCATTAAACTACTTACGACATTCGACGTATCTTTTAAACATGATCTTATATCACAACTAAGTTGACTAAATAAGATCCCTATAATAAACTATCAAAACTTTAACATTTACAATTGGATTAATTAACCCCATCTGACATTATTATTATGATAATACTTTAAACCATAAATCAAATTTTATTATTCTATGCATATTGGATTTCCTAACACATTTAAAATAAAGTTCTCACAATACAATAATCTTATCTAATTTTAATATGAAAAGATACATTTGAAATTTCCTAAGATTTAACATAAATTTTACTACTAATTGATAACTACAATAATGACATTCCAATTCACTTTTTTATTTGGAAATAAAATCTTAAATTTTAATTACACACACGTTATTTAAATAATTCATAACTCAATTAATTACCAAGAATGAATTATATCATACCCCTTAACTATACTTAAGACACTTATTTCTATACATAAATTAATTATAATCCACTAACTCTTATTATAAAGTTCATTTAAATTCTACCCTTTTTAAAAAAAAACACATGGAAGCATATAATATAATTCATCATTTATTCAATCTAAATCAATAAATAAATAAGTTACAATAAACAAATTAACCTTTATTCAATTTAAATGAATAAAAACTAAACTATAAAATGAATTACTAACTAAATCTATACATTTAATAATTACATCTTTTAAAATAATTCCTAAACTAGTCTAGCTAGCCTAACTTACCTACCCTACCCTACACCTATCCCATCCTACTCCCTAACCCATCACCCTCTCATTTCTATTGGCCCACCTGCCAAGTGGGAGAAGTGATGTGACAAGTCAAGGCTGCAACTTGGGAGAATTTTGAATTTGCCAAGGAAATGAAGTGCAGATTTTTGAAGACTTAAAGTTTGGGGGGGTCCACCAAATAAATTAACCAAAGGTAAAGTGCAAAGAGGGCATGACTTTTGAAATAGGTGGAAGACCAAGGCTGAGAACATAGTACAAATGGCAGGGAGGAAGGAAATTACGTAGGGGTAAGTTTAAAACAATGATTTCCCTTTTTGCTATTTTATTTAAATCAAAACAACCAAGTCACATCCTACGAAATGCAAGGAGTTAAGAAGGTAAGGGAAAATATAGTGTGGAGACCACGGGTTGGGCGGAAACAAATATGCCCCTTCCCATATATTTAAACATTTGGATTAGCACAAACAAGTTTAATTAAGAGGGATTAGAACACTAATCACATACTTAGAGAGGGAATATTGGGGGGAATATTCTCTATGTAAAAAGGGAAATAAAAAAATTTCCATATATTTTCCAAAGAGTTATTTCTTGCTGGGAAGTGTATTTTTATTTGTTCTTCCTCCTTAACAAGGAATTTCTTTTTTTTTTGAAGATTAAATAGGTGTATCAAGAATTAATGTTTAAGCAATTTATTAAGTGGATTGTTTATGTAGTATTGATAATAGGTAGTTTGTTATTTAGTGTTACAATTTGATTTAAATCCTTTATTAACATGATTTTTTTTTCCAATAAATTTTGAGATTGCAATATCTAGTTTAAGGTATCATGATCATATTGTTTATAAACTAAGATTGTCAAAGAGGAATTAAGGAGAATTTTAACTTGAAATTTTGCAAGGTAAGACAAATGAAGATATTTTATAATTGCAATTCATAAAATTTGAACACACAAGCTTGCTCATATTTACAATGACTACATTTTCATATACATCTTTGGAGTCTACAACATTATTCCATCTTATTACAAAATCCATCTTCAACATGGATGCACAATACAAAAAGTGATACAACAATGGAGAAGTCTCCAACACTATAACATCAAGAAAACTTCCATGCTCCAAATCCATAATGGCTCTATAGACACCTAAAATTGACCAGGTGTATCTTAAACATCAATTTTGCAAATCTCAGCCAATTTCCTCAAATCTCATCAAAATGCATTAAAAGGGGATCAAAATCAAATCAAATGGACATCCATCAAGCAAAGTGGACAAAAATCAAATTAAATCAAAGGATTAAATAATCATGAAATCAAATAATTAAATTCAAGCCTAAAAGGGATTAATCAAATTATGCAATTCATTTTAATCAATTAATTGTATAGTTTAAATCAAAAAAATCAAATCCAACCCATTCACCCTTACATGGCTAAATTAATTAAATAATTGAATTAAATAATTCATAATTTCTTTGAGTACAACCACTTAATTTTCCCTCCATTTGAAAACACCTCAACGCTTTTTACTCAACTAAGGTTTGACCATGATCAACTCATTCTACCCCCTACCCTTGGGAAATTGCTATAAATACAAGTCATTTTCTTTGTATTTGGGATCCAAAAAATTCAAGAGCAAAGCATCCTTATTATAGGCATTTGGAGAGCATTTGAGAGCTTTTGATAGTATTTCAGCATTTGCATAGCATTTAGAGTATCATTTTTAGAAGCATTTGTTGATTTCATAGCATG